>QDHC01005075.1:201313-215309 GCA_013186455.1 Papilio dardanus tibullus
CTGTTGTCAAGTATCAAACAGATTTTAGTAACCTTACAAAAATAAATAGCACTTTCTTTTTTTATATACGCTGATTTTTATATCTGAAAATATATTGAAGATTGTCACTTCGTGTTAAGGTTATTATTTCTTGATAATTTTGTATTTAATTTAGTAGCTTAGTCTTTGTACTTAGACCTAACCCATACTTTGATTAACACTGGTTATTTTTTGTTAGTAATAAGGCGTAAGTAAATAATTTAATGCTCAGATTCTGAGAAAATTACCATATAAATAAAATTTGTATGTATGTAAAAATACTAAATGAATTTGCTTTAAAATATGTATTGACTATAGGTTTATTTTTCACATTACATATCACATTAGTCAAGATAATTTAGTTTTCAGTATATTACAACTTCAAGTAAAATTATAGGATTTAGAGTTAAGCGTGGCTTTAAGACGACATATTAAAATGTAGTTTCAGTATTCAATTGTATATTTAAAAAGTAGTTTTTTTCTTTTAATATATCTAGTATATGTTAATACAGGAGCGCAGCACGCCGTCTCCTTCGCCATATCTCTGCCGGCAGAGGAGTATGGGCTCCAGAGCGGAGTCCGCGAGCTCCAGCCTGGGCGCCGCAGCACAGGCTACTACCACAAGGAACCTAGACGCTTTAGAGTGCGGGTAGGTGATGATCATCGTTGTTGGCCACCTTGGGGTTTTAGTCGGTGCTATCCCGACATAACCACGAAGGTGATAGGTGTCATTTTCCCATGATAAAAAAACGGTGATGAATCCGACTCGAAGGACCAATATTTCAAAGTCCATAGGGCCCCGATATATGTCTTGCTTAAAGAGATTTCTCTCTAGTCCGAGTTTCTCACACATGGAGGTAGCTCGTCTGGACCAGAGAATGACTCGCTTATGACCAGGTTTGACTCTGTTTTAAGTATAGGTTTTGATTGGTTTGATACTTGTATTGTCATCTCTTTTTTGACGAAACAGATAATTTTAACAGTTTTACGTATCTTTAAATAGTGGAAAATATATAAAAAAGGTTAAAGGTTCGACCCATGATGGGCTCCATTTTCCGCAACTCCACGACTAGCGCGTATTTTGCGTGAATACATATATCTTTGAATTTCTTCGCCGATATGTGCGACATCACGGTGTTTTCCTTCACTAAATGTAAGAGCGTCGGATAAATATGTACGTATGAAAATCGAAGACCACATTGGTACATGGCGGGATTCGAACTCGGGACCTGCAGTTTACAAGTCAAGAGCTAAACATCTGAGCCACCGACGCTCTGTGGAAAATATATGTAAAGGTTTGTAAAGATTATTTTAGTATAAATCTGTTTTCGCAGGTCGCTGTTGCCGACGCCGATGGCGGAGGGCAGACTGTCCGTCTGACAGGCGCTCGCGCACGCCGCCCGCCGCCTTACATCTCATCTTACATTGTCTGTGCTACAACATACTGATAAACCATCATTTTATACTTATTCAATGAAAATATCTATCCAAACGATGAAATTAAAAAAAATATAAGCTATCCAAACAATTTTACATTCATTACCCTAATGCCTTGTACGCACTGGGATAGTATTTTAGTCGAGTAGCAAGTAGCAAGCATCCGAACAAAGGATTTACTAATCTACTCTACTAAAATGTTGCTGTTCGGACACGTTTAGTTACTAAATGACTACCCTAGTGCGTAGGTTTAGGCTTAAACGAGTCCGAACAGTAGTAAAACCTTTGTTCGGATAAATGCTACTTGTTACTCGACTAAAATACTATCCTGGTGCGAACAAGGCTTTAAGCTTTATTAAGCCTATGTCACGCAAAAAGCGACCTTACGACGACGCAAATTTTCCGTTTTTTTGCGCGAACTCGGTTTAATGAAGCCGTAGGGTAAAGATGTGATGTAACTAGACTTGAGAAATTTTCCTAAATAACATCCAAATGACATTGTCAGTGACCTGTAATAATTTCTCATTTCCATTAAATTTACTATATACTTGTATGGAAATGCATCAAAAACATTATAATTCAAGTGTGCTATCAATCAAAAGTATATTGAGAAATGATTATTTAGAAATAAGACGCATTTCATTTTAGATAAATTACGTTTTGACATAAAAATCGATTTGTTCGGTTGCCGTCCACGCGACTAAGAAATTTAAATACAATTTTCAAAAAACCCAAAAAAAATAACCTACCCTTCTGAGTTACTAGCGTGATGTTTTTTTTTATTTTTCTTACTTTGAAAACCTTAAATGCATAACAATAAATCTGCTTACCAAACAATATTTTAAAACGTCCAAATTTGATTATAAAATGTTAAAAGGACTCGATAAGTAGCTTCATATTTGATTATAAAATATAGAATAATTAAAAATTGAAAAATGTGTTCGAAAAGTATTATAAAAATATAAAATAAGTATTAATACGGATCATACGAAAAACAAAGTAATAGTTCATTTTGAATGTATAATAGAATTAGCTTTGGAAAAACAATAAAGCAATAGAATTTTTTTTCAACTAATTTACAGATGAAAATTTGTCAAACACCAAAATTGTTAACAATTGTATTGTTGCAAAATAATATTTAATAGCGAAAATGTTATAACATTGTTACATTTTTGAATGTTTATGACATAATTAGGCTTAGATTCGAATAAATCATACATTTATATATATTTATGACCCGAAATAACCGTGCTTTTATGAAGAAAAAAAAACATTTTTCTTAACCTTTTTTTACTCTATGAAATTAGATCGATAGACAGAAAAGTACAATCATATTTCACCAACGCGTTTTATTCGTCAATTTTATATATTCCATTAATCGAACAGTATTTTTTCCCATAACAGTGACAAGAAGGGGTCGGATTTTTTTGCTCCCCTAGTTTTTGTGTTTTCTGTTGTCAAATACGTACTTTAGATAGCTACAGGTACGCGGATAAAGAAAATATTAACATTTGTATTAGATTTTATATTTTATTCAAAGATATATTATACATAGAGGGAGCGCTTTATAGTAATTTGACGTCCAAAAGCGTGCCGGGGAAAAATATTAAAAAAGTAAAATCTAGCCAGTATCATGAAAAAATTCCCAAGTTTGAGAAAACGTGTGTTTATTTTTAATTTTTAAAATAAACATAATAGACTAAAACACTCATTAAAATGTTAATTATCGTTTTTCATTATTATTATTTTATTTAAAACATTTTAAATCGAACCAATTTTTAACAAAGACTATTTTTGTTTTATGGTTGTTATAAATTTTTAATTAGCGTTTTAAAATTGTCTTGATTTATCATAATATTAAACTTAGTAAATACTGTGAAATAAAATTTGAATTTGAAAAAAAAAGTTTACATTCGGTCGACTTTTTATGTCGGCAAATGTAATTTAGAGGTCAACACTAGGGGAAATCTCCCTACGTAGACCTCCGGAGGTCAAAGAAAATGCCCCACTTTTAGGCTTCGAGTGTTCCATCTATAGTATAATATATCTTTGATTTTATTACTAAGGTCATGTTCATTATGCATAATTAAACCCACCGTGTGGTAATAGTAAATGTATAAATTTTATACATACATACACATTTTCAATATTACTTCATATTCGGTATTTTGGACTGAATGTTTGTAGTATTTTTTATTTAGTGATTGTTAAAAAACAAAATTCGATACACAGAAAAACGCCATACAATTGTAACGCTTTTGCAAGCAGTTAAATAAAATTTCATCTTCATACCATTCGAATTTGACTAGCTTTATGAACATTTTATAATTATAATAAATAATAGTAAATATAACCATTTCAAATATATACTTAAAAATGTGATGAAAAACTAATAGTTTTAAGTAGATAATGCGAAAGCGGCGAGCATTTTCTAGCGTACGTACAAGTGCGGGTCAAATGTTGCAATAATACGTAAGATAGTTAATCACTTTAGCGAAAACGTAGTTGCACTTTATTTTAATCATTTCTATTTAGTCTGCGATAGATAAATATAAAACTTTCTCTTCAATATTGTACTTTTATTCGGTAAAAGAGGCTGTTTGTTATGAACACTAACCGAATAAGTTTTATTTTTAATTTGCTATAATTTATGGCAGATCATAATATTTTTAGATATCATCGTAGGAACTTAAATATTCATCCCATTATAAATTTTAAGGTGTGAGAGCTTATTTTGTAACGGTGCGAGTGTAAGCAATAGCTAAATCAGTTTTGTTACGAATTACGGCTGTTTTAATGTAACAAACAGCTTTTTAAAAATAGTATTATACAAACGGACAGTAAAAAATATACATTTTTTTGTTTTTTTTTATAACAATCTGGAGGCGAGTATAAGCCGCTTTTGGTCACTGCTCAATTTGTAATTAATTTGTATGTTTGTACGCCCTCTAAAAACCATTTATTTGTATACAAATTTAAAACTATTTTCTTTTATAATTTGATGTCAAACGTCTTGCTATGTAGCCATGTGGTTTTTTTTATTATAATTTATGTATGACTAAATAAATTATTCATGTTGAAAACAGTTTGAATGTTAGTGCAATTGTGAAAGTGAATTTTCACAGTTATTAAAAATGTTAAGAATAAACGAGTCTTTTATTTCACACATTTAGAACCTTTTTTTGTTTAGGAAAAAAAAAACAATATTTTTTCTGCCTTCTTTTAAAAGGTAGTGTTTTAAGTATTTGGTAACCTTCTGTAGCTAGATTTCCAGATTTTGAAAATATGTGGCGTTCACCAAAGTAGATTCGCTACGAAGCGGTTCTATAGCGAACGTCAAAAATGTATGGAACTGACAATGACGTTCGATATCTCGCACGTGGCTAGCACATGACTTATCGAATGTCAATATCACTTTCATACATTTTCGTCGATTCTATCAGCGATATCGCCAATCGAAAAGTACTTTGGGTAGGCCATAGATTCATAGTTTTTTTCTGAATTAACCCTTAAATGGACGATTTTTGTTTCACGTTTAAAAAAATATATTTGTCTAATAGACATGTATTACTGTTTAGAAAATGTATGTATTACTTTTTAGTACGTTGTTTAAAAACAATATTGTCCATTTAAAGGTATTAGTATAGTCTGATTTATAGACACAATTGGAGTTAATAAAACTTCACTTTGGGGTAAAATATGAAATAAAACAATTATTAGTGTAAAAGATTCACTATATTGTTTTGTACAGTCGTCGGATCAAAACAATATCGGCTCCGATACACGCACTCCTTAAAAATATTCCTCATTCATCGCCAGAGACAATTTTTTATCTCATTACGTCTATATTATTATGGAAATTTCCTGGAATCGTTTTCACTTGAAAAATTATACAAACCTCATTTTTTGCATAATGAATTCGTATGAAGCGAAATTTACAACTCAGCGTTTCTATGATAAGTAATATGAAATTAATATTATGGTTTGAAAGCATTCCTTTTAACATAAAAATGTTAGAAAAAAATATTTAACATTACATATTCAAGATTAATACGCGTTAATTTTAAGATTTCTAATCTTGCTTTGATAATGCCAAAAAATGATTAGAAATAATAACAAAAATTAAATTTATACAATTTAAAAAAAAAACGTTTTCGATAAATTTTCTCAGGAATGTTCCAGGGACCCTGACAGAGTCTAAAGTTGTGTAGATAAAATACTTAGCGCTATTTAAGACTTTAAGTACGATCACGTTTGCAGTCTGCCGAGTTCACTTCACCGATCACTGGGTCAACGCTTGCATTACACGAAAACACGGAATACAAAAAAATATAATTTAACTAGGTAACTATATACATTCTCTTTTGGACACAAGTATTAAAATATCATTCATACATCTTCTCTCATATTTAATTCTAACTTAAACTAAGTATTAACTTTTCCAATGACTTATATTTAACGCTAAAAATTTGTTCCTGACTAAACTTATATATTGCCAAATGATTCTTGAAGTAAGGCCACACCTTTCAATTTCGACCTTAAAATATGTAAAGGAACAACGATCGATCAAAAATAATGTAGTCTAAACATTCTACAACAAAAACAATTAAAACATAGGAAACTACGTAAGAGCCTAACAACAATTTATATTACAATTCAAGTTTTTATTTTTTTTATTCAGTATTTTTATTTAAACACATTCAAAATATTCAAAGAAAGTTATACAACATTTTTTTGAATTTTATCTTCACAAGTAGATGTTCGTATTGCTTGAATATTCACACAAAATTAATAATAGTCATTTCTCTTTTCTTTGTTAAAACCGTGATGTTAAAACTATGTGAATATTTAAGCAAAATAGTCATACGATTTATTACTTTTTTGTATTAAATGATTCGAGATTCGATACATAATGTATATCAAAATATATGTTCGTTGAAATTTGACAAAACTGGATTCAGCAAAATTGTATTTAAAAATTTAGTACAAGAATAATTTTAAAATCACTTTCCGAATAGTTTTTTATCCAAAAAAAATGGAAGAATTCAAGTACTAATTAAGTGAGTTTTGTTTGCCTTTCATTACGTCAGAATTTATAAAAAATTAAGTAAAATTATGCATTACTGTGAAAAATACTTATTCTCCTGAACTATTAGAATTAAATTTGAAATCAAATTAAAAAAAATATCCAGACTCTTTAAGTACTTTTAAAAAATAAAAAAACGTTGGTTGAAAGAGTACTCAATCAGAATAATATAATAAATGAATAATTGTCATTTAACAAAATAATGGTAAAGAGTCACAACCGTAATTACCTTATTGGTAAGCAGAGGTAAAGACGACATATTCATTTCTACAGGAACTTAAAAAAAAACTTAAAATATCACTGAATATAGCAGATGTTTTAGACAAATTATTATAAAATACTCATAGGTTACATTTCGCTGCGAACGCTCACGTTTTTTCACCGCACGGAAAAAAAAATCAATCACATCCATCAATCACAGCGAAGAAAAGGACGAATTAAAAAAAAATCTTTTTTTTTGTTGAAAATTAAGTTTTTTTTTTTTATAAGAAAAGGGGGCAAACGAGCAGCGGGAACACCAACGTGATCATCGACGCCCATGGACATCTGCAATACCAGAGGAACCACAGATGCGTTGCCGGCCTTTGAGGAGGTGATAAGCTCGCTTCTTGAAGGACCCTAAGTCGTAGCGGTTTGGAAATACCGCCGAGGACAGACCATTCCACAGTGCGGCTGTGCGAGGCAGGAAGTTGCGCGAAAACCGCACTGTAGAGGATTGCCAGCCATCGAGGTGGTGCGGATGGAAACTGGCGGTCTGTCGACTCGTCCGATGACGGAACTCGGCGGCAGGAATTGTCCCAAACAATTCTTCAGAGCACTCCCCGTGGTAGATGCGGTAAAATATGCAGAGGGAACTAACGTCCCTCCGCAGTTTTTTTTTCTCCGTGCTGTGGAATCCCGCGTACTCGCTTGCTTCTTGCATTATGTAGTAGCATTAACACTTGTACTCGTCCTCTGCCTCGTACTCCTCCACCTCCTCGTGCGGCTCGCGCTGCGCCTGCGCCTGCTCTAACGTCTTCTTGTAAGCTGTCATCTCCTGTAAGAAAGATCAAAATTATATTCTATGTAATCTAAAAGCTAGCCATTATATATATTTAACGCATTCAGGAGCAATAGATATTTAGTTCCGGAGTCCAATTCAGTACTATATTATAAGAAGTGGCCAACGAGAAAACGTCAGCAAATCTGGTTTTATTTTTGACAGGAAATACAGAAGAAAAGTAAAAGAGGCAGTATTAAAAATAAAAACCCTTTACTCTTAAAATGGGTACTATTATATAAAAGTCCCCGTAGTCACCTTGGTGTCGTATGTTAGTAAGACATAAGGAGGAGAGAAGGAGACTCACCCTGTCGTATCTGGCCTTGTCCTGCTCGGAGAGCGAGTCGTACTTGCCCTTGGTGTCGGGGTCCGCGGCGGCCCAGCGCCGACCCAGCTCCTTGGCGATGTCGCCCATCGTGTACTCCGGGTACTTGGCCTTCACCTTCGACCTCTCCTCGTTACAAAACCAGAAGAATGCAGACCTAACAAATACAACATATTTATTACCTGCCAAGAAAGGCAATGCAAGACAAAATTCTATAGAAAAGATGGATTATCTTGATGCTAGTTTTCACCAAAAGGAGGGTAGGAAGTAAAGCCAATCGTTAGAACATTTCTAGTGGTAAAATGTCGAGACCGTGACTCACAGCGATCGCTTGGGCGCGTTGGGGTCCTTGGGCGTGTGCCGCTTGCGCCCGCGCACCTTCACGTCCTTGGGCGGCACGTAGCTCTGCATCTCCAGGTCGTAGCGCTGCTTGTCCTGGTCCGCCATGTCGTGGAACCGCTGTTTCTCCTTCTTTGACATTGTCTATGGAATTTCACAAAACAAACTGGTAGTCACTGAAATGTTTTTTTCCTGTTTTTAGAGATTTTAGCTGACATTTGGTAGATTTAGACACAAAAAATTAAAGCCGCATTATTGAGCAAGTTCAGAAGGGAACACGGGTCTTTCATGGAAACTCCTGTCACTATTGAAAAAGGATAGGAATCTCTGGCCTAGCTTCTTGTGCGGATTAAAGAAACTTAATACACGAAATCGACAGCATAAGAAAAGATGGATAAGATAATGGAACAAGATACTTACATTCCACCTCTCGGCGCATTTCTTGGAGAACGCTGCGAATATGACGTTCTCTTCTGGATGTTTCTTCTTGTGCTCCTCGCGGCAGGTCTGTACAAAGAACGCGTACGCGGTCATCCTGCCGCGCGGCTTGTTGTACGCGCGGGCGCGCGGCATCCTCGCCTTGCTCTGGCCCAGCGCCTGCTGCTGCTGCGCCTGCTGCTGCAACTCCTGCAATCACTCGCGATATTACTTAACGACCATTGTCTATTAACGTATTTACGTGGAAAATAACCCTAGAAAGTGAGTCAATATGTATTTTTAAAGGACGCGCTTTATTTAAGTGAGTGTCAGTTTTGACATAATCTGACATTTGAGTTATTGTGGAATAAAAAAAGTTTGAAAAAACGGCTAAACGACACGATATGTTTTGAATTGTGTAATACGTTGCAATATACCTGCAAAGAGGCGGACTGCCGTTGCAGCGCCGCCTGTATCTGTTGCTGTTGCTGCACGGCCTGCAGGTGCTCGTGCAGGTTCTGCTGCTGCTGCTGAAAGGACTGCACGACCTGCTGCTGCAGCGCGGCCTGCGCCTGCGCGAGCGCGGTCACGTGCGCTTGGCTTACGTGCAACTGCTGTAGACTCTGTTGGACATTTTGCTGCTCCTGCGGGTGGATGTTTTGATGTTGCTGCTGCTGTTGTTGCTGCTGTTGCTCTTGCAGCAGCTGCTGCAGAGTCTGCTGATTTTGCTGCCGCTGTAAAGTTTGTTGCAACGTCTGAGTTTGCTGTTGCAACGCCTGTTGTAGAGTTTGCTGCTGTTGCTGTAACTGGTTTTGCTGTTGTTGAATAGCTTGATTTTGTTGCTCCTGTTGGTGTTGTTGTTGCTGTTGTTGTTGCTGCTGCTGCTGCTGCTGTTGTTGTTGTTGTTGTTGTAACGTTTGATGGCTTTGTTGTAAACCGTTAGCTTGTTGATTTCCCTGCTCTGGGTCTGGGCTTGATTGGTTTTGAGGCTGTAAATAACATATTTTATTACTATAAGGTTTTTTTCAATGAATGATTAGTTAATACGCTTATTTTTACTACTCGTGTAGGTCAGTAAAACCTTCAAAGCGAGTGGGATATGTTAGCGCATGCAAAATGTATTACATATGTATTTGCGCTAAATTACTGCGCATGAAATAGGGATCCTTAATAGTGAGATGAATATTTAGCTCAGGCACCAGCATCTTTCGACGAGCGATGAATGAATCTTAGACTTATTACAAAGAAATTAAATACCATAACTCTCTATCCAATGGAATTGATAAAGTTACAAAACTGAAAAAGGCAGTCAGAGTGGTGACAGCAAGTTTTGCATTATAGTAAAAATGTATGAGTTTGTTGTTATTCTTATTTCACTCGATTTAAATAATCTTACTCCACATGACTCATTGATAAGTACTGTTATGATGACGCAACGCACGAAATAACATATCTAAACATGCATTTATTGGAGAAGTTAGGAATAACCGTTTCATAGTATTTCAAAGACAATCACTCCCTTCAATTTAAATAGGCCGTGTGTCCAAAATAAATTCGTAAGATTTCATAGACAAAGAGGAGTACTTAATAGATTTCTGTTTGAAGCTTCTTACTTTTTAAGAACATAATTATATTTTCTTTTAAGTGTATAGTTTTGAGAAGGGTCAAAAATCTTTACGACCTTGTCAATGACCTTTGCGTTATATCCAATACGTTTCGTTTGATTATCGTTTTTTAAACAATGACTTTGTTTTGTGATCCTTTATCTTCTCTATTATGGTAAGATTTTAGTAAAAACTAAGAACTCATTACATTTTTCTTGAATATAATTTTAGCCCTCTTCTATGTATGTTATATTTTCGAACTCTTTATACAAAAGCCCGCCTCTATGAATCACCACGACGCCAGTCCAAGGACAGGCACAGAAATAAATATTATGAACGTTAAGTTTCCATACACACGACCTTGAATTTTATAATTATACTAATTACGTTTTCTTGATTTTTTTTATTATATTCCAACTGCAAACTTATTACAATAATAATTAAGGTCAGATGAGTTAAATCACTCCCTTCATATGTGATTAATTTTATCGATATCTGGGATAATTTTCGTCTTTGCTATTATGGTAAAGATAAGCACTCAACTTCTGTCTCGTATCCAAGAGTTATTTGTTGGAAATCGGATTTAGTCAAAATGCTTCTTATATAAAAGTTTGTTTACATTAGAGGTGCTTCATAATTCGGATGTGTTTTTAGTTTGCACCTCACTGTCCTAATTGTCATAAAAATTATCTTTAGTGCGTCATTTGATTTGTGTGGAGAAAAAAATGCGATTTTTTCTCTGCAAAATTTTTCCAACATACGACCGATACCAATCTATCAAGTATGTTTACTTTAGGCGAAAACACTAACAAACGCATTAGGTTTTGTTTATTTTTAAATCTGATTTTTATGTATAATTGAGAGCTACGATCAAATTTTTGAAATTTTTCTGTAACAAAAGCTTTACCTGTACTTTTCCTTTTAACTAGGGGTATCGTCCGCCGGCTACGTTGTTTTTTTTTGTTAGAGTTGTGCCTTAAGTGCATACCGGTTTTACTTTCAACGTGTATATTGTAATTTTTAAATCGGAATTTTTGAAGCATAGTTATTTATACAATAGTAATAGTTGTTTGTATAATATTTTGTGTCGAAATTTTTATCTGTGGTAGAAACTGTCACACAAATATCTACAAAGTTCCTTAATTACAGGTAAAGTTGTGTATAGATACAATTCTCGTGCCCTTACGGACAATTTAAATAGCTATTACTTTCATTTTTAGTGTAGTGTTTAAGTTAAATGATACTTTAGAGCTTGAACAAAAAGTGTCTGTACTAAAAGAAAAAAATATGGGCTCCTGTACCCATGAGAATGCCCCAATTTTACTTGTAGTAAAAACTATAATAAATTTTCTACTGCCATCGCAGTTCAAGGTTGGTATTCCATTATTAACTCACTAATAAAATTTTTAATTGGCTTTTCTAATTATTCGACAGCTGCTAACAAAATTCTACGTATCTCTTTGTATGTAAGAACGATAACTTGAATGAACTCTACCACCTGCTTTGTTGAAGTTTGGAAAAGTTGGAACTTTTTATTTTATTTAGGTTAAGCGGCCAAGGACCGAGGCCGAATTATCCCAGTTTAAGGACACTTCTTTTTTATACGATGACGTCAAGATAGATCATTTCGTTTTTTAACTATTTATGGTCAAGTCCTGATCGAAAGCCCTTTGCTCACAATAAAATCATTTCTTATTTATAACTATTTATAGTTCAGTCCTGAACGAAAACCATTTACTCACAATAAAGACCTATGTCTTTATGAAGTCATCGTTTACTTGGTTGTTACTGATACTTACCCATGTCATAACTGTGGATGTTTTGAAACACCAAATTTTACGTTAGTTAAGTTATAATATAGCACAAGCAAAAAGTAATTTGTGGAGTTTAAGGCCTGATGAGCTTTCTTCATCGAATGATTACGTCCAAAAAAATACTTTTTCTAATATGCCATATGATTTAGAATGCATATATTATAATCTTTCTGAAGGAACTAAGATATTCGACGTAATTTAGTTTCCTTAAGACACGTGTCTGTATGCGGTTAAACATTCTAATATTAAATTCTTTCAATGTCGACATTAATCTTTACAAGGCTCAATATGAATCATATCCTGGCACCTTGCAGTATCTCAATAATTGTATTTAGATTTTGTGCATTGGAAACTTCTTAGATACAATTATTCGTTCGTCAAAGAATCGACGTCACAGCCGCTAAATAGATTCGTACAATTTCCACTTTTTTGTTCTATCAAGTCGCTAATTACCTTCAATTCACGTCTTTCATTCTACATAAGAAGTGTTAAATATGTGTGCTATGACTAATATTATGTTACTCATTACTATGAACAGCCTTTGCTAAAGTAATGTAGGCAAATTTGACTATAAATCTATTTCATATTTTAATGGTAGTAGGTAATATGTTTTCGGGGTGTCTTTTCTTTGTTAAGAAAAAGTTGTAAAAAATACAAAGACGCAAGGTGCGTAAACCTACATACATGATTTGGTAGTTTAGCGCGCATTTGTTGTGGTAACATATTAATGCGATGTTCTTTATCCTTATTGGGAGAAATCATTGACTGTCTCAGATTTAGGAGACCCATATTTTGTACGCTGACTCGTAACCTCTTTTGATCTTAATTGTTTGTTTATTATTACTTTTTGTTTAATTCCAGATTGAACATTGACTACTCGAACAGAATATAATTAGATACCATTTGTAAAATAATTGAAGTTCCGATTACTTTCATCGATTAAAATTATTGTTTTTATATTCATACATTTCATATCATTGTTAACCATACCGATGAGGAAGCTTGCTGAGCCTCCACGGAGCCCGAGGCATACCACCAGGGCTGTTGCGGAGACTCCTGCCTAGCATTGGAGCCGGTCATGAGGCGGTAGTCAAAGCTCGGCGTAGGGTTGTCCCCGCTGTTGCTGAAGCCACCGGTCATCTTGTAGGTGTAGAGCTGGTGGGTGGCAGCGGCTGTGCTCCGGGCTATTTCCTCGTTTATTTGCTGTTGGTGTTGCAGCTCGCCCGAGCCGCCCGGCCACCACGAGGCATCGTCGCGCGCACCCCAAGCGCCCCCCGTCGCGCCCCGTTCCCCCATATCACGATCGCCGCTTTCGGCTAACCAGTTTTCTTTATGCCGCTTCGACCACTCTATATTATAGCTGGAGCGACACTCGTTAAATTCATATCCCTTTCTCCTCTACACAAAATCGATTAACGTTACATTAATAACGGATATGTTTTCACATAAAACACTTGCACTGGCGCACAGACTAAGATCTCATCACAAAGACTCGATGTGTCTACGTTTGTAGTAACATTTTCGACTTGTTGTAAATCGATCGAATACACAACAGCACACGAGTTTACAATTTGTTTTATGAAAAAGCTGCCGGCTGTAAGTTTAACACCACGCGCGTACGTTTTGTCTTGGTTCGTGCTTAAGTCAATACAGTTGGCAACGCCGCACGCTAGACGCTAAACAAGCGCTCGGTGGCGCCCCCAACGCGCAGCGGACTGCGGCGGAACGCAGCCGAGCGCCTCCGAGTGCCCACGAACTGGCAACATTCCCGTCTGGCGAGCGCAAGCCGGCGACCGGTCAATAAGGCGATTAGCGCAGCCACGGCAATCCGAGTTCCTACCCAAATTCTTTTGTTTGTTTCAAGTAAATGAATGTTTCAGATACAATAACACTTTCATTTGAAACAAAACATTTCAA
>QDHC01005075.1:217037-232853 GCA_013186455.1 Papilio dardanus tibullus
CCTCCGGAGGTCAAAGAAAATGCCTCACTTTTAGGTATCGAGTGTTCCATCTACAGTATAATATATCTTTGAGCGAAGTATTCGTTTCAACAATTGACAAAAGCAACTCTAAGGATTTTGGCGTAAATACGTCACCTTTTAAGTTTCACAAAATCATGTATGTATTGATTTTGAGAAACTGCTTCCAATTAGAACATCGCTCCAATAAGATTCGTATTGTAAGAGGGCAGACTTTAACCTTTTTCGACCTTGAGGTCTTTAACTTCCCAAACTTATTAACCTTCTAACTGCATAACTACTCAAGCAAATTGGGTTAACATCTAGTTTATTTGCTTTGAAAGATATGTTATTGATCTACTTCCATTAATTGATAACAATAGTCTAATACGTTTTTTTATGATAATACATATACGAATTTACACTTTAAAATGTTGTTGAAGTAAGCACAAACATCTACTAATATTCACTACTAAAGATGACTTTACAAACGATGGATGACCAGCCATTTTAGTTATTTTTTTATCTGGTAAATTTGGATTCACGAATTTAGTACGAAAACCTGTAAAATCTCTTAATATCATCGCATAAAATTAAAAACGAACAGATAATAATTATTATAATTCTAATCTACACAATTTTAATGTCATGATTCTACGTGTATAAACAAAATCGTGTTTTGGCGGTAAAATAATCATTGCATGGCATAACCTCAAAGAAACTAACATAATAATTGTCAAAGGCATTTAAACAAACAATATGCAATCATGCAAAATAATATAATTGCGTAAATTATTACCGTAGGGGAACAATTTATGTACACATTTTGGCGACGATGTATAACAAAAAAACAAATTTTTCACTATACATAAAATAACCACAACATTAAGATAATTACTTCTTTTTTTTTAAATATAAAATAAAGCAAAGGTGACCAATATTATAACCACAACATTCGCGATAAACTGTTCTATTATCGTCTTGTATTTGTGGTTGTAACACTTATTAGACATTTGTTGACAGACAGAAAAAAAATGTGATTTCATTCTACTACGTACGAATTGCGATGCATATGAAATGCAATTTGTGTTAACTCTGATAATTATTTATTGCTCTACTTACCTACTACCGATTTGTATTTTAATATAATGTCACTTAGCTTCGAAACTCGGCAGCCATTTGCTTACAAAATTAGATGGAAAACTATAAATATCGCTTTGAACATAACACTTGTCCCGTTACATGAACCATATCTGCACTCTTTATAATATACAAAATAACTCTGGATCTCAATTAAAATAGAGGGAAGAATAAAACTCACCGTGTATTATTTATTTCAATCGAGCACACGATTTCAGCGCTTATTACGTAGGGAACTTCGCGTTTGTTCGCCGTAATCGTAATGAAACATGAGCGGACGATGTCAGTGGTAACATTTTCTGATTGGCTCACGTTGAATATCCCGCCTCTGGTCAACCAATCAACAACTTTGAGATCGCTTTATTTTTTGTTTATACTTAACTATAGCTACGATGTCCTACACATTGCATCCCTGGACACGCACACAATCATTCACAACATGCAGTGTTTTTACGAAAGCATAGTTGAAAGACTTCACGTTTGTATTGTACACTCGTTTGCAAGTGTGCGCTGTGCGCTGTACTACCACTATACCAACACACCACAGCAGTACAACATTGACGTTGAGTAAGGTGACGGGACGTCTACTCGAATGGCGATCGGTGAAATATAATTGTTATATTATATTGGAAGTAATATAGATTTCATCCTAATATTGTTTGTAGAAGTCAAATTTAGAGGCGATCTTAGCTATGAGTGAAAAAAAGGAATCCTAAAGCGCTTATAAAATACTCTCGTTAGTAGGCTACTGTGAATACCAATACTCTTAATTTCACTAATGTGTAATGATTAGGCGTATGAATATTATTTGATGAATACAGTGTGAAACTTTATTAATCGGACGCTGTTAGTGTGATATTAGTTATTTAGTTTGGTGAAAATGATCAGTGTTATTACGTTTCATAACCTCAATCGTTACGGGGCTTTGTGAATACGTCGTCTGTTTATCATCGCCAAGTGCGAGGTCTGCTGAGGAAGTTTAATCTATCTGTTATATATGATTCAACGCGAGTATCAAATGAACAACGGGTTTAGTACAGGAGAAGAAGATTCTAGAGGCAATTCAGATCAAATATGTTGCCTTGTGGATGACGGGGATCGCTGTAGGCGACCCGCTGGCAACGCCTCGTACAGCAAGCGCATACAAAAGACAGTAGCACAGAGGAGGCTCAAACTCAACATTGACCATCAAGTTAGTATTTCAATTAATATTTATTAAATTAATTCATTTTCGAAGAACATTAATTACAAACTTCTTGTGATACATACTAGGGTGTATATACCCTGAAAGGGCAGATGGTATAAGTCACAATGCGCATTTATTTTTAAATCTCATGAATATTTGCATCACATTTTTTATATTACCTAATAGTTATTACATTATAATTCAGTTTTTATTTGCCTGAATATAATGATGTACTAATCTATACACGAATTTACTTAGTTGTTGAAACTTAAACTGTTTTGAAAGCTTTAATCTTGACAATAGATCCTGATAACATTCCTGTTTTACTGTTAATTTTCCAGGCAAGGCATACTTATATCTGCGATTATCACAAAAATATGATACAATGTGCAAGAACGAAACAAAGGAGGCCTAAAGACTCTGAAGACGATAGTAATGAAGCGGAGATGGATTGTCCAGAGATTGACTGGTACCAGCTACAAGTCAATACACTGAGGCGATACAAAAGACATTACAAGGTGCCTACAAGGCCCGGATTGAATAAAGCTCAATTAGCTGATGTAAGTATATACATTTCTCAACTTAATTATAATAACTTCTGTCTCATTATGTATAAGGGCCGGCTGAAAATCAGCGCAGGGATGGGTTAGTCCGTCCCTGCTTTTGCTGAGCTGGCACCTATTGCCATTTTAATAAACCTATTCATTGTATTTTATTTCAGACAATAAATATTTTTCATTTCATTTCTTGCAACAGACTATATGCATCAATCATACTTTCATATACAAATGTTATAAAGTTGTTATTTTTTTTTATTACAGGCCATCCAGAAACACTTCAAATCACTTCCTGTAAATGAGAAAGAAATAATGACATATTTTATTTATATGGTGAAGACCAATGGTAATAAATTGGATCAGAAAAATGGAATGAATTCAGATTCTGTGTAAATGTGTGTGTAAAAATGAACATTTTTAAATATATCTTGTAGTTATGTATTTTCCACTCATTTCAATCAACATTTTAGTATAGATGAAAATAACTTCCAAATATCATGTATACAAGTTATTTATCAGCTTATATATCATGAAATATGAAATTTAATGTTTTTGGTGTTATAAAATTTAAGACCATACTTTTTTGTAAGAAATTCAAATTAAATATGTATATTGGATGAATTAAATAAAATTGAAATAAAGTCAAGACTTACTCATGTAATGTTTTTGTTGCTTTATTATTTTTTATTGTAAATGTATTTTACTAATCAATTTTTTGTATGCTAAAATGAAACCATTTTTTTTTGTTTATAAAGCATGCTGTATACATCTATATTGTAAATAAATGTATTTTTTAGTCTTTTGTTTGAACAATATCACAAATAGACCCATCTGAGGAAAAGAGTTACATCTCTTAGATCTCATAAAAATCTATAGTCTAACCACCAATATAAAAACCTGGCTCGGGCATACATCATATGTGAACAAAGGACATTAGTTCCATATTTGTTTTTGTGTGTTGGGTTTTTTATATTCCCGGTCAGACTATAACATTCATTAGTTGGGTTGAAATGTTTACTTTGTTTCCATGTAGTTTAATTAGACTGATGTTTGAATATTAACAATGAAAATAATTGTAAATTGTTGAGGGTAATGCAATGTTAATAAATTTTATAGTATTAAGACATAATTAAACACTAAAATGTAATATTTATTACATTTTATTTAACGAGACAATTTTTTTTAATCTTCCTCTGACCCTGATGATATTTCTATCCATGTTGAAGCACCTTTCTGTGCGACAATTTCGGCTGTCTGTGGTAACGATGGTACTACTGGAAGAGAAATTAATTCAATTAATTTTTCGGTTAAAAAACCAAACAACCTTTAATCAAGTTCATTCTGAAGATTTCCAGGATGTTGTAGATGGTGTACGAAAATTGACCAAATAAATAAATAAAAAACGTTTATCAAAACACTTTTAGCAATATAATTGGGGCTCTCCTAAACTAGTATTCAATGTCAGTAAATTAAACAATTAAATGAAATTCACACTTTAAATGTTAATCTAGCATTTTGGATTGTATTCTTTAAATTAGTTAAATTTTTAACATCACTAAATGTTACTTATGTTTGAAAAATACTGGTTGTAAAGTTGATACAAAAATAAAAATAAGTCATTGTTGTTAGTTTCAAAAATAAGTAAAAATAGATTGAAGTCAGTAAATCAGCAAATTTTAGTAAAAAAAAAAAACGTAAGGTTCGACCCATGATAGGCTCCATTATCCGCAACTCCACAACTAGCGTGTATTTTGCGTGACTTTACACATAGCTTTGAATTTCTACGCCTATATGTGCAGGTTGCATCACGATGTTTTCTTTCACTTAAGAGCGTCGGGTAAATATGTACATATGTGAATATATACATGTTAGTAATTCTGTATGTACTTACCATCATATTTGCTTGGTTCCGGTTTCACTTCAACAACTTCCATCTCCTCGTCCTGTGGACTCTGAATATCTTCAACATTATAGTTTTTAAGACAAATGCTCAAATCTTTTTTATTCAACGACAGCATATGCTCTGTTGTTATTATATCCGAGAAGTTTTTCTTTACTCTTTTCTGTCTGAAATTGTTAAAAATGTAAAATATATGAATTAAATAATACATGTAACCTGGTCAGGTTTGACTGAAATGCAATTTCAAAATATAAATAATCGAATTGATAGTTCTAGAGACTTCATTCTTCAAATTAGATAAAGCACTTGAGACATTACTAAATCCGATTTATTGTAAAAAATCATAATTCTAAAATAATATTTCATATAATTTCATTGGACTCCAATATAGTCGAACCTAGGTAACCGAGAATCCAAGGAAACGCGATATTGTTCACGCTTTTAGAAGTTCTCTAATCTGAGTTTTCACTTTTCCAAGTTTGACTATCATATTTTTACAAAGGAAAAAAAACACTTTTGTACCTGGCAGTATCATCATCAACGATAGTGCTCTTCACCAAATCAACAAGCTCCTTACATCTATCAGCAGCAACCAACAAAGCTCTATGTACAATATTAGAGTTGTCAATTGCCGCGCCGGTCAGGTCTAGCAAACATAACTCTTTGTACTGGTTCATACCAACAACAAGTAAGCCACCTCTATTACCACCTTCATCCATGTTACTCATACAAACTGACTCTTCAAGGAAATTCGGATCTGATATCAGAAGACTGAAAACGAAATTTGGTATCTTAATGCGACTTTCCGAAACTGCAATAATTCTTTCCCAATTAAAAAAACAAAAGGTAGAAAAATGTTATTTTTGTAATTTTTACACATTTTCAAAGGTTTAAAAGTAATATTAAAATCCCCTTTTTATAGAAATTATGTGCGCAGATAAATATGTAATTTGACAAAAAATAAATGTAGAAAAAAACATAAAGCTATTTTAAATAAAAAAAAACTTTATTTGTATTAATCATAGCTGTACTTTTTTTATTTACCAATGGTCGACTGATAGTCCATCCGAAATAGGAAAAACTATCTTACTTACTCATTAAATATAGCGAATGTCAAACAGACAGGATAGTGGTACAACACAGTAGGTATCGGGTCCTTCTCCGCCAATGTATGGATGATCACTTTGTCTCCGCTCCGAGTCACATCTGGCCTTTTGAAATGTGCCAAAGAAGTTAATGTAGCAATACTTGCACATTCTATTAAATTGCCTTCATGATTTAGTACTTTTAAATCAACTCTTAGTGACCATACCTGTAGATTATTAAATTATAAAGCTTATTATATGTTAAATGATTAAATTTAATTAATTTTGAACTGAGCCCATATTTGAAATCCATTTGGCAATGTCTTAGTAATAAACAGAATAACAAACCTTTTCTTCAACAACGATACACAAAGACTCGAGATCTATGCATTTAGAGTCTTTGTAACATTTTTCCAATAATCTGTTCAAGTATACAGTGAGATCGGTTTGACGATTTGCTTCAAACTGTTGTCCGGCAATCGGAGTTATTTCAACATTTATAAACAAAATTCCCTCATTCGGCCTGATTTGTTTTGGCTGAACAACTTCACAAGATACTTGAGATAATACTCTGAAATTATGTTATCATAATTACTAGCCATATTATCATAGTATTTTATACTGTTGGAATAAACTTACTTTGTTTCTCCCAAAGAAACTATACAACTTCCATACTCAGAACCAAAAGATATATTAAGTTTACGGCTCTCATTGTAATTTCTACCATCTAATCTCTGAAATCAGAATGGAAAAATAAGAATTTCTAAACTCATCTGAAACATCACATCGCAATATTTTTACACTTACTCGACCCCCTGTAACAATCTTTTGTAAGAAATCTTTCTCACAGTGCGATATATATACGTCCCTCATTATTAATTATGATAATAAAATCAAATAAATAACGATGTTTTCATAAAATAGAGTAATTTTAACAGATTTTAAAAGTTAGGTTAGGTGTTTGTTATGACTTTTTGAAGCTTGTTGAATATAGTCTATGGCCGATTTACATTATGCCAGACCAATAAGCTAGTAGCGCTCAAAATCGATTGCCACTAGTGCTAAAAAAATACCAAAGAAAATTAAATTATATTAGGCATTTTATTAAATAAAGTACCGTATACGGTACTACCATATATGGTATTTTATTTAGTTGTACCATTTTATTTATTAAATAAAATACCATATATCGTATTTTATTTAAAATTAAAATTTTTGATTAAAATAATTATAATATACTAGCGGTCGCCCGCGACTTCGTCCGAAGTTATTAAGACAGTGGCTTATCGTTGAATTTTGGGACACCCTGTATATACAGGGTGTCCCAAATTACTCCCGACTTATCAATAGTATCTAACATGCTCGTACCCCAACACGTGTAAATAAAGGTAATTATACACAAATCTGTAACTTAAAACTTGTGTAAACACTTAGTAAAGTTCTTTGAAACTATGCAAAATAATCCTTTTCAGTACATGAAAAAAAATATTAACAGGGTTCTTGCATATTTCTATCATAACACTGTACCATTTTAGAATCTTGATGAGATGCGCCAACTTTTGTAACAACATGCCAAGGTACCCTCCATACATTTATTTTTCACGGTAGCATGACAAAGTTGATGAAAAGTTAAAATATTCAAAAATTTCAAGCAAACGGTTAAAGTAATTATTTTTTTGTACTTAAACTACAGATATTTAGGTCCCGTTTTCAACTGCAATTATTAGCTATGTTACTAAGCTACCCATTACAAATAAAAAAGCAGGGATATCTTTATAGCTCAAGAGACAGTGGGTATTTTAATGGGGTCGGGTATCAAAGAGCAATTAAATTCAAATAAGTTAACATAACTTTTAAACTAAAAGAGTTAGATTTTTTTTATTAATTTTCCCTATGCAGGTACCGATCTGGTGATGCACTGGCACTGGCTTATCGTTGAATTTTGGGACACCCTGTATATGCACAGATATATTACACTATAGACTATATACCTCAGAACAATACGGCAGCATAGAATGGATTGGGCACAGATGATATGTTTACAAGCAACGAATGACAGGCCAGCGCGTCTGGCCAACTGTACTGGAATCCAACTGGCATAATGTAAAACCTATTGATTACATAAATAAGTAACATGGACCGCTTATTATTTCATATTAGAATGCTGTGAGCTATGTTGATATTCTTAAAAAATGCTATTTACACTTATACAAAATAATATACCACAGTGATAATGAGATAAAAATGTGCCAAATTTAGGGTACGAAACTGTAAAATGGCAACAATTTCCAACCACGGGCCTATTGGACTGGCATAATGTAAATCGGCCAGTATGCCACATGTATCGTTTAGAAACTTTTCCAAACCAACATTAATTTTACAATTTAGATGTAAGTTTATAATCTCTTTATTTAATTAGTTCCTTTTAAATTTGAACGTAAATATGTTATAAACAAAAACGATATATGTGTTATTTATTTCATAGACCACTTACCCCCTACTTGTAAAAATGAATTATTCAAGTACCCACCAATGCTACAGGAAAAGATTTCGTGCTAGTTTTAGAAAGCTAATTAATGAGGTAGACATTATTATCTACCTCTATTTAATTATTTTAAATAATTATAAATTGTACATTAAATGGTAGTTGACGTGGGGGCAGAAAAGGTATAATTAAGGGTGCAAAAAAAAATCATTCATTAATGTATTTTTATTCCATCTAATATCAGTGACTCAACATCGTTGATGGAAATTGGTCCGTAACACTAAGTATTTTTCAAGCAATCTTTCAGTCATCAAAACGTATACTAATATCCATTATGATAAATGCAATTCCAAAAGTCGTTTGAAGTATGTGAATATAGTGAAAACCAATATGAATGATTGCCTTCTATTTGCTACGGTAATTGAACAACTTTACATAACCATACCGGATAGTGTTGTTACAACATATATGACAATAATTTACCCAAGCTGCCATGCCGTCACCCCAATAAAGAATATTAATGAGAAAAGAAACATATAGATAAGACTTTTGATAAATGGCAACATATTTTTTATTAGAATTTACTGTTTAGTTAACTGAAATATGGTTATATGACGCAATTTTGTTTATGTTTGCTTCACATTGACCGGATTTGCCTACATTGAAGGATCCATTTACCTTTTCAGCAAGCTTATAGCTTGAAACACAGAATCGAGCTGTTATAAGCTAAAAATAAACGCAATCACTTATTAATTATGTTAATTCAGCTTATAAAAGGATATTCAAAGAAAAGATAAATCTTTTTAACGGAATGTCCATATTTTTAAACGTAAACATTAATCATAACACCATCGGGGCGGTCACGTATGTGTCAAGGCGCATCCTCGCCTTGCTTTCAGTCGATGCTAGGCATGTTGACCATACACTAGGTCGGACAATTGTTAACAAATCACAGCAAATAATGCCATGGCTTCTGGCCTAGATCTTATATTCTCAACAGTATGCAATGCGAGCTTTTGCGACAATCTATACGACAATCCAATATCTGGTACTTTTTATTCTGTAGACAAAATTGGCGGGAACTTCTCATTCGAAATTCAAATTCTTAAATCAATATTTTAACAGGATCTCGATCATCAAACAAGCAACATGGAATGAGTTTGACCCACAACCTCAACGGGAAATTATTAAAAATCGCGACTTATAATGTGAGTAAAATATCTTATACAGATATTCATACAGATTAATTAAATTATGTATTGTATTGTGATTTAATTGTAAGTTAATAATAGAGAAAAATGTTATAAGATAAATAAAAAATATAATAGAATAGAAAAATAAAAAGACAAATAAAGTAAAAAGAAATAATTTAAGATCGGAAACCTACGCAATTAAAGATTTTTCCCCACTTTGAAGTTTTAGTTGTTTTTGGGTTACTGTTTTTTTCTATCATTGTAACCAAATCTGGTTTGGTTTTAGAATTATCCGTTGAGCTGGACTAAGAAAGAAAGCAATGGAACGATCACGGGTCACGGAGTCGTTTTCGAAATCGTGGAGATTCTACGACAAAAGTATAATTTCACTTTCGAGGTTGTGCTGCCGGAGAACAACTATGAATTTGGTGGGGGAAGACCAGAAAGCTCCCTTATCAACCTCGTTAACAGTAGTGTAAGAAATGTTATTATTATTTTTATAAGAAAAGGGGGCAAACGAGCAGCGGGAACACCGAGGTGATCATCGACGCCCATGGACATCTGCAATACCAGAGGAACCACAGATGTGTTGCCTTCTTGAAGGTCCCTAAGTCGTAGCGGTTTGGAAATACTGAAGAGGACAGACCATTCCACAGTGCGGCTGTGCGAGGCAGGAGGTTTCGCGAAAAGCGCACTGTAGAGGATTGCCAGCCATCAAGGTGGTGGGGATGGAAACTGGCGGTCTGAACATTGTATATCATTTTGCACCAAAACGTTGCTAATTTTAAATGTCCTCAAGAGTCCTGGTTATTTAGAAAGCTATCTCTAAAAGGCCTGCGATGCTCTTCCTATTTCTAGAGGAATCAGAATTTTCCATGGCCGTCATTGCCCACTTATGTGTTCACGCTGCTCGTGTGCCCTTCTCTTAAAAAAAAGTAAACAGTTTCATCAATAACCTACAGAATTACTAAATGCAACGTTAATTATTCATAGAAAGTAGACATGGCGGCAGCATTTCTGACGCGACTTGTGAAGTTTAATAATATGGCGACGTATTCCACCGACTTGGATGAAGGCGTATGGATGATGATGCTCAAACGACCGAAGGAATCCGCCGCAGGATCGGGCTTGCTCGCTCCATTTGAAACATATGTCTGGTAAATTACGGTTTATTTACTTCTAGTATCGAAATGAGTAATTAAGCCACTAGATTCTTGTGATATTAAGTTGTTGTGTTTTGTTTTACCTTTAGACTAAATTGTGACTAAGATTGCCCTTAGTTTAGATTAGTATTAATTTGATTAGTAACCATTTAATGACTCTGAGTGTGACAGATAACAGTTATTATGTTCTTCTTCAGCCGGCTACAAACGTACAGTTTTTAACACACATCGAATTGAACTGCACAATCGAACTGTACAGTTCTCAGATTTGCCTACACACGTCAGTTTTAACTGCGCAATCGAAAGTCTGTACCCGGTTTTAAACCAAAGCCGCTTTATTCCGAAACGAGAATCAGCGTTATTACTGTTTATTTTCTACGTTTGGTACTGATACATTCATAAAATGTATTCCTAAATACAGAACATCTTTGTTCCTGGTACTTCTTATGATACATTATTTGGTCCAATGTGACCCCTGGTCTATCTTATTTGGTTTCGAGTGTCCTCCAGTGTCACTCCTTATTGGTCCTCGTTTATCGTAGTACTTTATACATTTCGTATCTTAATTTATTATAGTATTTATTTATCAGGTATCTTATTCTGGCAGCAATAGTATGCTATGGGCCTTGCATAACGTTCCTCACTCGCATGAGATCGAAGCTAGTTCGTGATAAAGAGGGACCGATAAATCTGTCCTCCAGTATATGGTTCGTGTATGGCTCCTACATCAAGCAAGGAACTAATTTGTCACCGGAAGCTAGTAAGTATCACGGCGTATTCTTTGCAGTTTTAGCTGACATTTTAAGACCTAGCCTATCCTAGATGGATCAGAATAAGTAGAGAAAAAAAGTAGACTAAAAGCAAAGAAAAAATATAACAAAATATTGAGACATGCCTTTCCCACAAATATAGTTTTTCTCGTTTTTATTTTTTAGTTTTATTTGTATATCGAGTACTAGTTTAATACTTTATTCAAATATAAAAATATTGAAATGTAAAAACCAATATTTATTTTTTCTATAATTCTAGTTATTCCGTTTGATACTATCTCATTTGATTGCGGTCGTCGTTAATCACGCTTCGGTCACGCCCAACATTTTGTTGTGTTATAACTTGATGTTCAATACGTACATTATATTTCTAAAATACTCGCCTTAATGACCTTTTTATGATCTTTACATATTTTTGATATAAAAGTATACTTATGGTTACTTTTATATAACTAGCTGTTGTGCGCGACTTCGTCCGCGTGGAATTAAACAATATAGCCTTTGTTACTCTGGGATTGTATAGCTTCCTAATGGTGAAAGAATTTTTGAAATCGGTCCAGTAGTTATCGAGTTATTTCAATACAAACAAAAATACAAAAATACAAAGTTTCTCTCTTTATAATATTAGTATAGATTCGTATTGAAATTACGCAACAGGGTCATTATTGTTTACACTGTAACTTTTACTTAGGAATTAACAAAACTTTTTCGCTTTGAAGTTCTGGGTGGTTTTCTAAAGGATTTTCATATGACAATTTAAAAGTTTTGGATTTCGGTAAAGACATAGATCTGCAAAGTGTAGTCAAGTTTTTAAATATTTAAAATGAAAATGATTAATATGAAGTTGTTTGTTCTCGTAGACACAACGCGGGTCTTATTTGCAACTTGGTGGATATTCATAATACTGCTGTCCGCGTTCTACACGGCCAACCTGACCGCTTTTCTAACGCTGTCCAAGTTCACACTGGCCATAGAGAGCCCCAAAGACCTGTACAAGAAGAGCTACAGATGGGTCGCCGCTGAGGGTGGCCCTGTGCCGTACGTTATCAGAAACGTATGAAATATTTCCTTATTCCTAATGTTATTTTTCCTTTTAGTAATGGACATCCGTAATAGGAGTTAAGTTGATCTATAAAAGGTTTTGAATAAAATAAGATTTCTTGGATTTGAGTCACAAACACTTCGAGCTTAAATCTGAACCAATTTAGTGTCCACTTAACAATTGGGGGAGGGGACGCACTGGAAGAGGATCTGCAATTGCAGATGTCTATGGGCAACGGTCGCTTACCTATTTCAGCGAATCCAGGTGGCCGCTTTCTAGTATGCCAGTTTATAATATGAATAATAATAATAAGTTTAGCTTATATTCACAGCCCGACGAAGAAATATACTTTCTAAACAAAATGGTATCGAACGGTCGAGCGCAGTTTCGTTCGGTAAAGAAAGGCGAAGATTACCTTCCTATAGTGCGCGCTGGCGCCGTGCTGGTGAAGGAGCAGACGGTGATCGACCATCTGATGTACGCGGACTACTTGAGGAAGACCAGGGATGGGGTTAAAGAGGTTGACAGATGCACTTACGTTGTCGCACCGCAGTACTTCATGAAGAAGCAAAGAGCATTTGCTTATCCTAAAAATACAACGTTAAAAATACTATTTGATACCGTGTAAGTTCGTCAACTTCATTCAACCTTCATTATTAAATTAATTTCTATGTTTCATGATTCATCGAGTGGAGGCCTCTTGGAGTCCTCATTGATTTTCTACCTACTTTGCTGTTATAATTTCTTCTTATAGAATTACAGATCTATTGAAAGCGGGTATAATCAACCATCTGCTGTTCCGCGACTTACCTCCGACGAAGATATGCCCCCTGGACTTGCAGTCGAAGGACCGCCAGCTCAGCAACAGCGACCTCATGATGACATATATCATTATGGCTATCGGAGTGGCGACCGCGAGCGCCGTCTTTATAGGAGAGGTAAACATAGAGGTTTTATTGTTGTAAAGATTTTTTTATGGATGCAACTGCCGTGCTAATTTTAATAAATGAAATTAATACTGTATTTTAATGTACCAGGTATTCATAAAGCGATCTAAATGCATGACTGCAAATAACAAAGACAAGAATATTAAACGAAAGAGGAAGAAATCCAGAGTAAGGTTTGTGGAGCACAACTACGACGACAGCCGCCCGCCGCCGTATGATTCTCTTTTTGGCGGGAAACCGCATTACAAGATAACTGACACCACGCATAGGAAGATAATAAATGGAAGGGAATATTGGGTTTTTGATACTGCTAATGGTGGTATAAGACTAATACCAGTTCGTACACCTTCGGCTTTTCTTTATCAATGAATAATTGAATATTAGAAGTTTTATAGTTTTGTCTTGTTAACCAATTAGAAAATCTGAAATCAGTAGTAGGCAATTAGAAATATCTTTAGTATTTTTAAAGTAAAGTTGAAGGTGAAACGTAGTTTTTCTTGAGTTGTTTTTTACATATTTCTTTCAATTTATACTTGTTGAAAATAGTTTTTAACTGACTTCCAACAAAAGGAGGTTATAAAGTCAATGAGTTGTTTTTTTTCCGGTTATTGGCTATTTTTTTATTATGTTTAATAAAACAATTTTTAAATAAATTTGAAACCTCATTTATTTTATAAAAATAAATGTTTTGACGACAAATAGTTTATAATTTCGGGGTCCTTACGAATTCATCAACTCCAATCAGAGTTCTCCGCCAGAAATGTTTCAAGACATTGTAAAAAATTTCAGTTTTTACAAAAGTTATTATTTTTTATTTTTCTTCATCTTAAAACATTAACAACATTACACTTTCACATCTACATCTAATAACGATCGATCACTTTTATCATACGTTTCCATTGACGAAACATATACAAAAACATATTCTTATCTCTCTTTTTTTCAAGCAGAATGAGAGACAACGATATGTTTTTGTTGACTCGTTTCGGCTTTAGAAACCCATGGATATTACACAATATAAACATGGCGTTTAATAAAATATCTATTTATGACACAGATTATGATTTCCAATCGACTTTAATAATATAGAAGACTAGGCCCAGTTACTATAATATAAAACAATTAAATAAAAAAATACATATTCTATAATAATTATAAACTCTTATTCACTTTTAAAACAAAAGCTGGAATAAAAATTAAAAATCCCAATTACAAAATTTATGTAATTTTTTTTAATAGTCAAAATAGGAAAATTTGAATCAAAACAAATTAAAAAAGCATGTAAAAACTATAAAAAAACAAGTAAATACAAATAATTTACTGTTTTTCGGTTATTGTTTAATAGCAACTTAAAAAAGTGTATAAGACATTTTTTTAATATTTTACACTTTTTAAAATGTTGTTCACGGTTCAGTCATTTTCAGACAGTATTGTCATTACAGATAAAGTCGTATTTTTAATCGAAACCATTGGTATGTTTTAAGCAAAGTTTATTCGCAAAAAATAAGACAAAAATTTGAATAAAAATTCCACGTAAATGACAGATGTTTATTTTATTATCTGTGCTCCTGAGCCACAGATTATAAATATTGTCTTTTGTACAATTAATTATTTGTTCGCTAAACTAAAAATAACCTAAAAGTTTTAATGATGGAATCGCCTTAGTCTTTACAATATTATTTCTATTGTTACAAATACACACAAGTCCGTATACACCGCTAATGACGAAAGCTCGTTCCAACATATTCTACGTATTTATGAATATGAAGTATACGTAAAGTAATATCACGGCAAATTAAGCCTAACATACCTACATTTCATTATTAAGAAATCTACACGCGCTTCGGAGTTATTGTTTCAAAGTTTTTTTACGATACTATTATGTATAGATAACGTGAAATAACATCATAGACCGTAAAGGACAAGCATTTCAAAATTAAAACTATAAAAGAATAATATAATTTTACTTTAATTAACATACTTAGATAAAATATCTTGACAATCAAAAATATAAATCGGTTCAAACCAAATAAAAATGTTTGGAGTTTCAAAATCCATCTACGTTTTTTTTTAATGACAAAAGTGCAATGAAGTTATTTCACGGTCCTATAGGGTTTAACACGTATATAAATGTTGGCGCATACGTGAAGCTTAAATTATTTTTATATTTGAAGGTGAAATAATACGGAAGGGTACCCTGATGACAGCAACTAATAATGCGATTACACACAGCAGACATCACTGGCCGACTTCTTGGTGTTAGACAAATATAGTTTATTTTTATTTCTAAACATTTTTATTTACAAGGTCAATTTAGAGATTTATATCGGCGGATAGGAATTTTAGTAAGG
>QDHC01005075.1:233395-257437 GCA_013186455.1 Papilio dardanus tibullus
AAATAGTTGGATAAAGCCTTGATTGCAAATCATTTAAATGATAAAGCGGACAATTCAACCATAGACTTTGAAAGTTAGGTTAGAAAGTTACTTACACTTTCAGCCGCATCCAGGTCTTTAACAGAATTAATATAGATATCCCCCAGCAGTACTAGCGCTTTAACGTGATCGGGGTGATGCCGGACGAGCTGCTTGAGGAAGGGCGCGGCCTCGAGCGGGCGGCGGCGGTCGGCCAGCAGCAGCGCCAGGTTGAACAGCGCCGACCTGAAGTCGGGCTTGAGGCGCACGGCCGCGCGGAACCAGCGCTCGGCGCACGCCGCGTCGCCCTCGTCCATGCACACCATGCCCAGGTTGAAGTGCACGCGCTCGTTTGTTGCTGCAATGTTTTTGAGGTTATAAAATGCGAATAACCTAATTTGGGGGCAAATACAGAGCAAGTCTGTAGTAGTGCCACCACTAAATCGTGGGAAAAAAAACCGGTACGACCCTACCATCCTTTTCTTGACTGCTTCTAGGCCATTTTAAACCCCGTATAAATTCGTAGTCGAATTATTAATGGGGAAGGAGGAATTTTTCCACAATTCTATAACTACTTAGCGCGTATTATGCCTGTGTGAAAGACATCAAAAAACTTTCTGAGAGATCTCCCTCCGAAGAATTTTGTCCTATAAAGAGAAACATATTTCGTCTTTTATAGTCTTTCTACCAAACATTACCCCTTTTCAAGTGTTTGCGGTTAACTACGACATACCATCTTTATCAAGCAACTTTAACAGCCGTTGTCTGGCCAGATGCCGTAGATCAGCTGCGCCGAGCTCCTGCAGCAGGATAGCGGAGTTGAGGAGTGCCTGCTCGTGCTCCGGCTCCAGTTCTAATGCCTTATCCAAGTACGCCAGCGCCTGGGACGCCTTTCCTTGCTCCAGAAGGACTACGCCCAGCTAAATACAAAGCATCCTTTTAACACTGCACCGAAGCAACATTCCAATAATTGGCGCTATCAAGATAAAGACGTCGCGGGATTTTGCTCTAAGATACTTTAATCGCCCCAATTAAAATAAACTTTAATTAAAGAAATCTGCATTACAGGCTACCATTAATGACCGTCAACTCTGAGTACGGCAGAAAGTTTTAATGGTTACAGCTTAGTTTAGATTTTTCTAATTTCATTCATAATAACTTACATTGTAATAGATATCAGGATTCCCGCTGTCATATAACAGTGCTCTCTCGTAAACCTCTTGTGCTTCTTTCGTGCGATTCAATTTGATAAGAATGTCCCCTCTATTTATGTACGCTTGCGTATAATCAGCTCGCATACTGATAGCCTGTCGGTACAGCATATCTGCTTCCTCTAGTCTAGTCGCATTTTTAGATATCAAATTGGCTAGATTTAGAAATACGTTGAGATGATTGGGTGCTATCCTAGCTTGGTAGGATTCACCTGGTTTCGCTTTTGGTAGTAGGGATTTTGCTTTAATGTAGGCTTCCTCTGCTTCCTGGTAACGTCCGAGGTGGTTGTATGTTCTGCCGACGTTGATATGTGCGCCGACGTCATCGGGTTGTACATTAACTGCCGTGTTAAAGAATTCTAGTGCTTCTGCGTAATTACCTTCCGCTTCAAGCGCGTGGCCAACGTTGTTGTATAGCTTCGCGTTGTTACGGTTCACCTGGAAATGATCAATGTATAAAATAATAATCCAGAAACTTTATTAATTACAATAAAGACTGATAAGTTTTAAATAAAACATTACAATAATATGAAACACACCTTAAGTCCTGACGCAAAAATCGAATACTCAGTCTTCCAGTCCCAATTTCTAACGTAAGTCTTCGCGCTGAAGGCAAGAAGCAGGAAAATAAGTGCTGCCGCTGCTAGGGTTGCTCTCCTGCGAGCAAGGAGTCGCCAACCGTGCGCCACCAGCAGGCACCAGCCCATCGACGGCATGTAGAGCACGCGCTCCGCTACCACGAAGCCAACCGGAAAGAACAGGTTCGAAGCCGGTAGGAATGGTAGGACTAGTAATGCTAGACCCTGGAAGAAATACCATGATTAAGTTATAAAGGAGACTGCTGAAAAGTATCAAAAGCTATTTGAAGTGCATTAACGCAATCATATTTCAATTTTAACACAGGCACACTGTCTGAACGTCTACATTTGTGATTATGTTTTATAAACAACACTTGCAATGCATATATCGCTGTCTTTCGCTTCTAACAATCTTTCTTCTCTTCCATGTAATGAAATGTGATCGAACGGAACTTGCGTTTCTCAACCCATAATAGAATAATCTAAGAAAAAGTTGCTAAGTGTTATGTTCTACTAACTACAAATTTACCATAGACAATGCAGAAGACCGTGTCCTGAGCGCATGTACAGCGGCTGCTATGAGGAGTGTAGCCAGTGCGACTGTGGCCAAGTTCCGAGGGTCTCTCCACGAGCGCAGCAGAGCCACGGTGCCCATCGTCCAATCGCAGCACAGGGCCTCGGGTAGTGTTAGTAACCATGCGTTCAGCGCGGGTAAGTACGCGAATGTTAAATGTCTGGAATACGGAAGCAATTGTTATAGCTTTCTGTTGCTAATTACGCAACTGCCAAAAGGGTAATATTTTTAAGAAGGCTTTAGTATGTATTTTAAATTGGACGTTATGGTTGCGGCGAGCACTGGCAACCACAGGCCAACTCCTTCCTCGCCGCGCGTCTTTTTTATTTTTTAATATTTATTTATTGTAATTCTTTTATTAATTCTTCTTTGTTCATTTTGTCTTCTATGTCTCTTTAAATCTTTTGTTTTTTGTAAGAAAAAATATTACATCTTTATCACTGGATGGGCTTGTTTTTTTAAAAAAAATTCCTTTATTTTTAATTAACACGAAGGTATCGAAGTTAACAGTTAGTCGTACTCGTTCAGCAGGACCAATATTTGAAGCCTCGTTAATGGTTTTAATTTCTTAATCCCTGGTATGCTTACCTGGCAGGCGGCGGCGCGGCTCCAGCCGGATTATCGAACCTGGTGAACACAGGCAGTTGTGCGCCCATCACATGCAGGCGTGCGGCGAGCAGGGCCAGCGTGGCGCAGCACACGGTGGCCACGCGCCGCGCCGCCTCGCCGCACCCGCAGCCCCAACCGGCTTTACCCCAGGCCTCCAGCCATGACCGGCCGCTTATTACTAAGCCCCGACGCTGCAATCATGACGTCACATTGTTATTTATGTTCAATTGCAAATGAGCAATATCTGTGTAGTTAATTTTAACTTGGCTGTTCTAGATACGTAAAAAACTAAATCATACTGTTAACTATCTTTTTTTGGGTTGTTAGAGAGTTTTGAAAATTAATACTCTTATGCCTTAGTAACTTCACCTCAAACAACATTTCATAAACGAGTCAAATTAATAAGAGATTCGGTAACACGTATCTTAGCTTTTGATGTTTTATTGCGATCTTAGTGTCATATAATGGACCGGATAGAACTAAAAGCAACAAAGGGCAAGGGATGCGAGCGGCGAGCGCTAAACAAAGCCTTTGTCTTTGTCATCGGGACGCGCGCCTCCCACTCGGACCTTTGACTTCAAAGTGACCAGCTGTCAAAGCCAATGCCATTTTAACTTAATATAAATGTTATAACGTACAAAATATAACATCTATTTAGTGTTTGGCTAAACAGTAGGTATAAAATGAAACTGAAACATAAGCTGGTTTTAGAGTCACGCTGACCGAACTGGTGAACCGAAGTCATTGGCGCTGACGGACTACACGGTATTCTAACACGCTTCTTAGAAGTCGATACATTTCGTCTGTCAGGGCGGACGATCAGCATGACTCTAAAACCTACCATAGATACTTAACATATTGCTATTTTTCTTAATAGAAGGATATTCAGGAACACACAAGAACCTTAAGCTGTAACCACCTTTTCAAAAAGAATGACGACACTAAGATTTCGTATTATTTCTGTAGAAGACCACACATAATACCTTTTGCGCCACAAATAGCTCGTAGACAACGCAGACAGCGGTGACGGTAATGCCTTGTTCTTTGCACAGCATGGCGATACCAACACAGCCCGTACACGCAACTAAATATCGCCAATCTGAAATATTTAACACATACTATTAATCATTGAAACCCAAAATGGGAGTTATATTTAGAAATTATTGACTATAATGTACCGAGTAACGTGCGAACAGTCGTTGAGGCAGAAATACAAGCAAAGTTTTCCACAACCACAATAAATTAACCATATAGATACTAGTTGCTGCTATTTGTCAATTCTATTGTTTGGATACAATTGCTAATTTAAAACTGTAGCATATATCAAACATTAAAGATAAATCTGAAGACATTTTTATGGCATCTCGTATCCCTGAAGAATATACGTCAAAGAAAAAACAAGAGGACATTAGGCTAGTTAACAAATCAATAGCTCTACTAATTCTAATGAAATATATTTCTTGCTCTATGTTTATAATCTGCCAATTTTCCTAGAGCCCGCTATCTCATAATCGTCGACCTAAATTGAAGATATCTGAGGCAGTGTGCCTGGCATCAGACCGACGACCCTATTCATCGACCGAGCTGCTTTACAAATGACCTGTCAGACCTAATATACTGTATATTCATCCCATTTTATACAAACATTAATTAAACTATGCTAAATGACTCGACATAGTAAATTATGTTCATTTATAAATGATATAGAAAACTATTATATTATTGCAGGCGCTCAGGCAATCGTGAAAAAAAATGTTTTCTAGCATAACATTGTTTTTATACCTTTATGTATGAAGGAATATATTGAAGTATGTCGGCTATATATTAATTTAAAAATGTTAGTTCCGAAGTTATTTTTCACATTTCATTAAAATATTCAATATTAATTATAAAGATTTGAAGTTGAAAGTTGAAGATGTACTCGTAGTTATAGGCTTTGAATTGGCTCTTTGAATTAATGTTTTATTACATAGCATTTTTAAAAAGTAAATCTAAGTAAAGGAGAAATACTAAAACGAAAATAGAATTCCAAAAACAGTGGTAATACGATCCTAAAATTGCAGGAATCTCAATTATTTGCCGGTTCGAAAAGAGCCCCTCTAATTGAATCCGAACTCTCGACCGCGAATTTTTGAAACCCATCTCGCGTTCCTTTGAAGGGAAAATACAAGTTAAAAACGAACTGCAAACATCCGCACACACGACTCAACGAGATTATGTGCTCGTTACCGAAATAGATGGCGCCAGTGTGCGCGGCAAACACAAAACTTTCCAAAGGTTTTTCGTTTGTGTTTGGTTCGAAAATTTGATGGAATTCAGGTGTTTGGTAGAACTTTACACTCCGTTTGCTTATTTTAATTAAATTAATTAATTGTTGTTTGAATTTATATTAAAATTCGTGTCGTAAAAGGGGTGATTGAGTAAACAACCTTTGTCAAAAATTATCAATTAAAATTTTGATGATAATAATTTTACTAATCTAATATCTGTTTGCCATTACCCGTATATCGCCTTCTGCTAGCGGCCCGCGCGTAGCACAGCAACGCCCCCAGGAAGAACACGGACGACAACATTTCTGCTCGGCCGACCACACCTGTCACCTGCATCACAAATTAAATAAGTACATCATAATTAATGATAAATTCTTTGCCCTCAAGTTTACTAATAGGACAACGACAGTTCAAAACCTTTATAGCTCATACAAATGTAGTAAAGTACAAAGTAACGTACCACGATAATGATAGAAATAACAAGGATATTGGTGTGCTATACCATATATTGTTAAAACGTAAGCGCGTTGAAATAAAACAAAGGTTTTATTCCGCTCAATAGTTAATGAAATCAATTTGTTGGTAGCATTGGTCCGCAAATCCCGTTTGTTACGGAAAATCGAGACGATAAAATAGCCAAGAGACGGTAAAAGGTGGTGGAATAAAATCTGAGAAAATGTTAGCAACTAACGCCTGCGAGTTTGTAATATTCTTATATTGTTAGTTTAGGTTACATTCAGGGATTCGCCCGTTTCTTAACTTGGCTTTTTCATTACTTACAGGTTTCTAAAGATTAATTTCAACATATTTCTCGTACATTACATTACATAATTAAAATATTAACAATTTTAATTATGTACAGTTTAAAACATTAAATTAAATACCAAATTGTTGGTAGCAGGAAAAGTGTCAAAACAATACATTAAGCTAAGGGAACACGGACCGTGCGGTTTATGTTTGTGTAAAATTTTCGTTGAAACTTTTTACTAAGGAATATAAATTAAAATATTAATGTTTAATAAGAGTATAGCTTCTGCTATGGTGCTTTAAAACCTTTATAAGTAAGCTAAGAAATTATAAAGACGCTGTTGTTTATCCCGAGGTTTTAGAAGCATATTTTATCCCAAATATCAACATATATGAACTAAAGTCAATATTAAAATGTGTTTGTCTAACGCTGGATAAGCGTCGGTAGTTTATAGCATGGTAATTTGTCGCTAGATATTGAGGGGGGTTTGAGCCAAAGGGGGTTTAACCCGGATAAGATATTGCTAACCACGTCCGAAGCCCCTCTATAAAACAGCGAACGTAATACGGATCTCCCGACTCTCGACGACTTCATTATAACCAGCTTTGCCCGGCAGAACAAACATGTTATGCTACATGAAATATTTGTGGAAAATTTTAAAAGATTTCGCATACTCGTTATGTGTAATTTAGTTTATCTTTCATATTTTATAAGCGCCTGGCATTTTACAATAGCAAAATTTACTTATAGTGAAAAAGTTACCATGCGCAAGCAATGCTATCTTAAATAAGATACTTTAGAGATATATTTTATCATCCACTAACTGAAATACAATATTGAATAGTAATTTCTTACCACAAATAAATAGCCTAACATAATCTGACCGGTCTCTACCATAAGATTGTCTCTATAATGTATGCAACAGGTCGGGGTAATTAAAGTCCTGTAGAGTGGCAGTATCGAGAGTGTGGGAATTAATCAATTAGCGAGTATTCAATACAGCGGCTTTCAAAGGCTTTTACAAAATACCCACTGCACTAGAAGTGATACGATACAATCTCATAGCACGAATTGACGAAGTATATTTATTTTAGTAGAGTAATGTTTTAAATTGCAATTATAAACATTAATTTTGTAATAGTACTTTAATTCTTCACTTAGCTTTTATTGACATTTAAAAACATAACAAAATATAGATAACTTGTTTTTCGTCTACACTAAAATGTGTAAACGTAGTTAGATTTTGCCATCCTTGGAAAATCATCTAAGAAATAAGAGCAAAAAATCTTATTTATTATTAATGGAAATTCAGACGAATTTGAAAGAGCCCCTATAATATCTTCTTGGTAAAGAATATAATTGTCTATTCACTTAATTACTTGCTTCTTCATTTTTTTACCAAAGGCATACTATTTAAAAATCAATAGAAACCGCAACAAAAATATTTCGTACATACGTTAAAAAGTGTCAGAACTCTGATTGAGGAAAACTGCGAGGTTTGCCGCAAACATGTCGGAAAATTAAAATCGCCAACTTTGAACAAATCCTGTCCCCTGACAGCGCACATGAACTTTTGTATTACTATATTTTGATAGGAAAGCATTAAAAAACATCTGCTCTGGGGGGTTACTCAAAGTAATGTACATTCGCTACGAAGCGAATCTATAGCGAACGTCAAAAATGTACGCAACTAACATTGACGTTCGATATATCGCACGTGACAATCACATGTTTTTATCGAATGTTAATGTCAGTTTCATACATTTTTGTCGATTCCAACAGCGATATCACCGATCGAAAAGTACTTCGGGAAGCCCCGCTGTTCTGATTAGTCAATACATGAAATGTAAATTGTAATATGATCATAGTCGTCCTCTATTAACTAATTAATTAATTATTTCTTTTCTTTTAACCTTCTAATTAATTTGAAAATGTTCATGTTTATAAACGGAAAGTTTTCCACTTGATTACCTCCACGGTATAATTCTAAGAACGTAAAACCTTTGAAGTGCGCCTTTACTATAAAACTGAATAATATTTCTTATTAATTAATTTCGTTGAATTTAATATTTGTAGAACATTTTCAATTGAATTACTAGGAAAACCAAAATGAAATCAGTAATATTTAGTACAAACAAAATACAAGGACTCGTTTGAGTTCAATTCGATTTACAAATAAAGTCTTCAAGGTTAAGTTTAATATCTAACGGCCATTTTGATAAATTCCATAATTTGTCAAGAAAATCGCGTATCGTTTTATTAGTAACAGTAAAATATCCATAGAATAATATAATATAATAGTAATTAGGTTAGATACAACAGACAAAAACTTAAATAAGAACATCCTAGTTAGTCTTGAAATCCTTTGAGATATGCTTTCATGTTGAAATTAAACAATTTATGCTTTGAGATAATATTCATATATTATCATACAGTTTACTAATAGAAGTTAATAATATAAAAAAAGTATTATATCAAACAATAAGTAAAAAAAATGAACATAATTGTGTTTTTGTTAAAAAATCATATTCGATTATTAATCTAAAAAGCTTTTCTGTCAGGAGCTACCATTAGTTAGCTGTTTATAAAAATGACGTCATGTTGTGTGATCATCTAAGTAATACTTTTTAAGTTACTCAGTTAAGACGTTGTAATTGCAAAAGAAGTCTAGCGGTAGTAACTTTAACTTAGCAGACACTAAGCAGATGTGTGTCGGCAGTTTGGTTAAACGAAAAGACTGAAGTATGTATTTTATTATGTCTTTGGAACTTAATACTAAAAGTATAAGAGTAGAAAATATATTTTGTGATACTTAGCTTTTAAAAGCTTAAATATGTAACTAGACGAATTTAAAAAATGTATACTATTAACGCGAGAATTGGTAAATACTAGTTACAATTGTTTAAGTGTTTTGTTGAGAATTTTCTGTTAGTTGTAAGTTGTCTTTCTATAATAAATAAAAAAATATAACTGGTATATGATACTCCGTAGAGAAATAGGTATGAAATAAATGGTTTTAATATTACAGTAGGTCACAGTCTCACAGTACTGTGGATATTGATTCATACAATAGTAAAAATACACTTACTAAGTAAAAACATTGAAAAAACATCAAACAAAAATTGCCGAGGTTATTTCGAACATACGAATAAATGAATTCCGTTGTTTAATATAACAAAAGATTAAAAAATACAACCGAAAAGAACCAAAGTTTCGAAACTGGCAAATACGAATAATCAAACTGTAACTAAAAACTCTAATTATAAAAGCTGCGTAAATGAATGTAGCGCGAATACTGCACCAATGAATAGACTCCGATAAATACAATGTACGAAACTTTTACAATATCCCTAACGAACTATAAAGCTTACGACTATAGTAATATGAAGTATTTGTTTAATATTTTAAAGTGGCAAACGGGCAAGCGGCCACCTGGATTCGCTGAAATAGCGAAGCGACCGCTGCCCATGGACATCTGCAATTGCAGATGCGTTGTCTATCCTTACTCTACGGAGGAGAAGACGCACAGGAAGAGGATAATTCCACTTCCTATTCGTCAGACACCACACTCATCAGACGAAACACGGAATCGCTTTCATTTTACGTCTGTCTTCTATGCGGTCCTGGTATTTCACCGCTAATTCGTGCGAAGATGTTTAAGAGGGCTCTACCACTGTTAAAACTAAATTCCGAAATAAAGTAATTTAAAGCATTAAATAAAATATTTCACTGAATATTCATAATTTTGTATGAAACAAAAGCTTTCCTAAAACGTAATTAAAATTAGACGGCAGTGTGTGACCCCGTGAACGTAATTATAAATTAATGTAAAACTTTGTCATTACGGTTATTAGGCTATTATGAGAGAATTAATTATGTAATATAATTAATTGTTCACATGCAAAAGGTCGTAGTTAAGAGGCGACATTCGTTGGCAGCGGCCGTGTAAGGAACTAATTTAACTCCAGTGCAAAAGCTTCGAGTCTCTTCTCTCGTACTTCATTAACTTATGAATGCTCCAAATAGGTTTCCTTCGACGACGTTTCGCTAAGTAATTAATAAAACGAAGGAAAATATCATACTTTATTTTTACTCGAAGACTTTCAAAAAAATGTGTTTGATATTAAACTAAAATAAAAAAAACTCTACAGTTTTCACTTTTGCCTTTACACGTCAGTTATAAGTGCGCAGTCGAACTGTACAGTTAAAACTGCACGTCTGTAGTCGGCCTAAAGTTTCATATTTACCTAGCCACATTTGTATTGCGGCGATATTTCTACCGAAGATCAATAATGACTCTTTAAAAAAAACTTCTTTTTTCCGGTTGTACGATGGAGGTAGACTTAAAAAGTTTAACTATAACAAAATAATTCATAACTACTGTTAATAACGTTTTTCTTTTTAAAAGACCCACTAGCAGCACAGCGTCCAGACCGCACAATCGGTCTCAGTCCGTTTCCATAGTAACATAGTTGCTTCAGTCATCTAGTTACGTTTGTCCGAAGCCTCAAAGGGAAATTGTCGGAACTGAAATATGAAGCTCGAGACAGTTCGTTGAACAACGACTTCTATAACTGGTTTTGCAGATGACTTGATTTGATTGGCTTCAACATGTACAAGATCCTAACCTATATTGTACATAGTGTACAGTCAGCTTCATAAAGAGACAGATGTCATATCCAGATATAAAGGAACTTGTAACATGATCAATAATATTAGAACAACCTCTATATCAAATACCATGACCACAGAGAAGACGGGCGTCAAATGGTAGCTATTCCGTGTTTCGCCTGACGAGTGTGGTGCCGGAGGCCTAATTTTAATCCACTTTCTTTGCACATGGGAAGGGGAAGTGGATTGGCGGGGGAGGGAACGCATAGGAGGAAGTATTATTCTCTTTCTGTGCATCTCCTCCACCGTAGATTAAGGGCAGGCAATGCATCTGTAATTGCAGATATCTATGGGCAGGGGTCGCTTCGGATTTTTCAGCGAATCCTGGTGGCCACTTGCTCGTTTGCCACTTTGTATTATAAAAAAAAAACAAAGTATTCTTTATTTAAAAGGTGAAAGATCATATGATAAATAGGGTATGACGACTGAGATGGCGGATAGATTAACGAGGATGAAAACCTGGTGCGCAGACCCTACGGGAGTGGAATGAGCTAGTGGAAATGATGATATCAGATCTGCCACTTTATTTATGGAGTTGACTGTACAACTCTGCTTATAGAAACACAGTATGTTTATATTTACCAAGTTAAAAAGTATCTTGTATTTAAGATTTATAAGCAAAGGAAAAGTTCTATAATATAAATAAATTCTAGTCATTACGTGAATCTCTGAATGAAGTTTTTTTATAACGTTAATAGAAAATGTTATTTAAAATAAGTATGTTAAAGTCCATTATAAAGAAGCTTGCATTTTGCTTTGAGTTAATACTGAAGAAGCGTCTTGCTAGATTATAAAAGCTTATAAAAGTTTTATGAAAAGTTCGCTGTACTCTCTGAGCCTTGCATTTTGATGCTAGAATCTTAATATACATTTTGAAGTACATATTTATATTAATTTCTAATTAACAGTTTGTTTTTGTACATATTAATTGATTGTAAGGCCAATTAAGACATTAGCTTGGCATTATTTACTTAAGCTCAATTCGAAATGTTATGCTCATTCAAAATTAAAAAAATAACTTTAAGAACTTAAAGTGACTTTTCACTGACAAAACGCAAAAAGTATCTTGTCAACAATTTCAACCCCTTTGTCTGTATTAATATTATAAAGAGAGAAACATTGTATTTTTGTACGTATTGAAATAACTCAAAAATTAATGGGCTATTTTTAAAAATTCTTTCACCGTTAGAAAGCTAAACTATCCCCGAATAACATAGGCTATATTTTTTAATTCCGCGCAGAAGAAGTCGCAAACAACAGTTACGTATCAATATTTTTACAGCCAGTAAACTAACAGTAAGAAAATATGAAAGTAACAAAAGGGTCTATATTAGAGCGGCTCAGGTAAGCTCAGCTATTAATTACTCTGTACGCCGGACATACGTGCGCATACACCGCGTAATATATTATCTTCCAGACCTCACTAATGCTAGTTTCACACGAGGACAGAACAGAGGGCTCACCCAGAGTACACGCGTTACAAAGCGATTCGATATTGAACATCAAAAATGCATGGAACTACTATAACGATCGATATCTCACACTTGACTAGCACATGACTTCTTACATTTTTGTCGTATCCATCAGCGCTTTCGCCAATCGAAAAGTACTTTGGGTCGTCTCCCAGGATTACTATTATTAGAACAGTCCTTGTTAATAGCAGTACACCAATGTCTGTCTCGCTGTGCTACTCTCGTGTGAAACTAGCATAATAAAATGCAACAATACTATGTTTCCTCTTTGTATATCTCTACAAAACACGCAATGGTGTCTCCTGGCAGTTTGTTTTTGTCTGCAGTTTATGCAAATATAGTTAGGGACGTTTTTTTGGCTTCGTATTTACATAGGTTATAAATATTCTGTTACAGCGTGTTTTTTGTACGGGAAAAAATCGTTTGCAGTGTACAAAATGCTAAACAGTTCTTTTTTAACCAAGGAAAAAAATAGTACAATTATCGGCCAGTATCTATAACATACTATAATGCTAGCTAGATATTTAGGTAGCAAATAGATGGACTTACCGCTTCGGTGTGTATGGGATGCACCGCAAACAAGATGGCCGCCACGAAACTCGCGAACTCTGGCAGGAACATTGCACACACCCTGCAACAATAAAACTACGTCATAATTCATATCACATTTCTATGCTAGATTTTTTTTACGAATCATAAACACAGTTAACGAAACATGTCACAGTTTCATAATCTTTCATACTCTACGCCAGTTCTCAAAATTACTTTTTCCTAGTTGATTTACGAAAATAAGTTTATAGTTACAAAATGGAACAGCTTTTGGATAAAACTTTCTGCTACATTTATTCTACTATACTTGTGGATCCTTAACTTTATTTTCCTTTATGGTACCAACGGATATTCTTTGAAAATTCGGTAATACGTTCGAGGGCCGTCAGGTTTTAGTGGGTATTCCGGTCACCTTCTGTGGCCGGCGAGTCCCACACTCCCTACGCCATTGCACAACCCGGCGTAGGGGTGCGTTAATGCATTTCATGACGTTTAAAAAGGGGGTTACTTGGACCACTTTGAAATCTTTGCTCTGTGCTAAATTTTACTGACAAGTATGTGGCAAGTATGTCTATTACTATATTCTAGCTTTTCTAGTTTTAAGCACATGTTTTGTTTAGTTAAGCTATTCGGTAGTCACCTATTATGTAAAGCACGTGAATAATGCCAGGCGATAATGAGGTTGACAGTTCATTATCGGGATTCCAGTACGCCTATTAGGATGCTGTAGGCATGTCAATGCTTGTCAAAATTATCTGCAACGTTATATGAATAGAATATGGTAATATTATAACCTGCTTAATGTAGCTTATTTTGTATCAGATATAAGCATTCTTTAAAGCTAAGAGCGGAGAGGATGTGTCTATCACGAAAAGCGAAAATGTATTCGTAAAATCGACGTTGTATTAATTATTTGCAGACCTCTATCGGGCGTAACGTACACCAACAACGTTCACGTAAAAGGCCCTCAGATATGGTGAGGTATACATTTTTCTAATGCCAAAATGCATAAAGTCTATTCGGAACACTGCTAGAACAAAAATTTCGTTCGTTAGTTTCGTTGCTTTGTTTCATAAGTTTAATATTTCAAATAGAAGTTTTATTGTTAAACTAAATTGAATTTTGAAAGGAATGAACAGTAAAAGTAATTTCATATCAAACCTTAGGTCATTTAGTGTTGAGTTGGAGTACTATACTGAATAGAAACCAGGCTTGCTTGTAATAACAGCTGGTAACAACGTCATTGGCAATAATGGAGTTTGCAAGTTTCATTATTGGAGCAACACGGGTGTCGGTAATTTGTATCGCGCGACACGCTTCGCTCTTGTGGGGTGGGCAGAAAGTTTTGCGGTGCGCTTTGTGCCGGTTATGTGGAACATTAATACGAGTTTATATTTCTGCTACTAGTGTGTACTCTACAAGTATAAGAGTATGTTTAGATTATAAATTAATTTAATAGATTATTTTTTTGCATAAAGTTTGTATAAATCCAAGAATTATTGGCAAGTAGAAAATGAAACGCTTGTAGTATACAAAATGGTTAAATTATAGTGCTTATATATTCTTGTACAAAATTAATAAAGATTTGTGTGTCTTTTAAAAGGTAACACAAAAAGAAGACCTAATTTTGAGACGCTCAAAATCTATTTTTAACAAAATTCTTTTAACATTTCCCTCTGCCGTTTAAGTCGGAAAAAGTTACAAATTGTTTCACTAGGGCACTTCAGAATCTCGAGCGGTACTTTCTTAAGGGGCAACTTGTTTTATATTTCCAGTAAGAGTTGTGGGCTAGTTCCATATGTAGGGCATGGGAATGTTTACAACGTAAGCAAATTAAATACGAGTAACATAGTGTGAAAAAGCTTAAGATATTAATTAGAAAGTGTGGTATTTAGACATCAAGAGAAAGACACAAATAAAGAAAATATGGAATTCGTTTCACGACCTAAAAATTAACTCTGGCAATTATTTACTGACCACCGATACTAATATTACAAAGAGAGAAACTTTATATTTTTGTATGTATTGAAATAACTCGAGAACTACTGTGCCGTTTTCAAAAATTCTTTCACTATTAAAAAGCCACATTATGCCCGAGTAGCATAGGCTGTATTTTTTAATTCGACGGGGACGAAGTCGCGAACAACAGCTTGTTATATTATAAAAGAACCGATACCTACCGATACCTTTAAAAACAAATAGGTACTAGTAATTACAGAACTTTTGTAAGCAAAACGTCATAAAGTAACCCGCTTAGCTCTACTTCCGATTTTTATAACTAAAATATAGCAAAATACACATGCTATGAATTATCTATACTATAAAAGTTTTATAAAGTAGTACATGGTTTAATTAAGAAACGTTGAGACATCCGACGACAAAGTTTTGTAGAAGTAAAGAGACGGTTGCGAAGTTTTAAAACTTCATATTCTGAAGTCACATAGTGCATTATTTTTAATAAAGTAAGCAGTACTGATTAGTTTAGGAGCAATACAATAAAAAGAAAATCCTAATGTACTAATTTACAACATATTTAGTCACATTTCAAAGTAAACCGTCTAATGAAAAATAATACGTATAAAGTGTAGATCGTATCTTAATATTAAAATTGAATTAAGGCTTAAAATTGGACTATAATATAAAAATTTAATAAAAAATAAAGTAACTTTTAATAAATGTGGAGTTTGTTACTAACATTACACTTTTGTGTTGATATTATAAATCTAAATAAAGTCTTAAGTCTTAAACTGTAGTTTTAAAAAGTGAATTTGTAAAATTATTAATATTTAAAATTTAATTAAAAATAAAAACTCAGTTAAAAAGAAACCTGCAAGCGACGTACAAAAATGATTGCTAATTATTACTTTGCAAATTTTCCAACGTAATCCGATACGGTCAGCATATTTTAAAACGAAACTTTCTCTATAACTTTCAGTAGCTAATGAAAATTTACGAAGATGAAACTACCGTCTAACGAAATGCAAAAAGGTTTCGCAGACTTTACAGCTTTAGACTAAAGCTTTTAAAAGACATCTATATTCATCCGATACAACGACTTGCAAAATTAATTTGAAAATTTCGCGAAGATAGGAACTTTAACTTCTTACGAGTACCAACAGTTCATAGACAATACTAAAGTATTTTATATTACAAATAATGTCTATGGAGAAAATCTTGATCAATGAAAAATATAAAAAAAAACAAAATATATGAAAACAGGCGCCTAATATAACTTGCCATAAAATATAGATAAAACAAAGGAAGTTTTTGGTATCAAGTATTGTGAATAGCCGGTTGGCATTTTCGTTTCAACAATCCAATCGATTGGCTGTAGTCTTCAATAGCAATTGACTCTAGTGGATGTAAAACTAAAGGCCGGTTGCCATGGCAACGGGATATTGAGATAAATGGACGATGAAACTGAACACTTCACGTTGTTTGAATCCGCTTTTTGTTGTTTTCCTTTGATAGTTGAAAGTAATTTCACATTAAGAGGATATTGGTTCGGCTCTTTATTTGTTTGGAGGGTGTTTCCGTTGAAAAGTTTTTGAGTTTCTATATATTGTTTTCTTTTATGTGTCCTGTGTTTTTATACAGAGTATCAGTGGAGACAGTTTTCATTCATTATCGACTTTCGTCTCATTTAATTTAATGCAGTTTAAGTAATATACAAATCTATAATGTTATTTCTACGCGTTGTCAGTCTATTCGTAAGATATACAATAGTAAAATAAATAGAAGAATATACAATAGAAGGTAAAATGAGTAGAGATTGGACGATGTGGAAGAAACTAGTTATCCATTCCTAATAGATCCTAATTCTTAACAGTTATTTCTCAGTATAAGAGGACTTGGACTATAACTATTCGCAAATCGACTGGAACTTTGGCTTGCAAATATGAACTTACTCGAAGTTAGTTGCCATAGCTCGAGTATTTATGTAATTAATTCTAAGCTAAGCGAAGCTATTTAAGCTAAATATCACGCGAGCTATTGACATGTGCATGTTCACACTCATGTCACTTGACAGCTATAAATTAAGCACGGATTAGCTGGCATTGTCAGGTTAATCAGTTTAATCGACATTGTTCAATTAATTCCCTTACAGTTGTAGATTAAAAAAAAGATATGTATAACATATTTCCATTCCACCCATGCGAAGCCGGGGCGGGTAGCTAGTAATATATAAAATAATAATAATTTGCAGTCGTTTGTATTTTTATTAAACAAATGCTTAAATAAGCTATCGAATAGTGACTCGGCCGTTTTTGATTTGTGCCAATAACGTACGAGTTGGGTTATTTGCTGAATGCTCGCTACATTTGCTTCTTGATTGACGTTTACTCGACTTTCATTACTTTGCTATTCATGTCGGAATATATTCACATGATTATTTTGTATAAAGAAACTAATAAATCCCATATTTCTTTCCTCTTTAGTGTCTTTGTAGCTTTCTTCAACTCAAATTCTTGTCGTGAGATTTCATTGTTGAATAACAAGATCAAAGACCTTAGCCTTCGGCTTTATTAGACCGAGTTCGCGATGTAAACGGAAATTTTGCTTGGCCGCTTTTTGCGTGACATCGGTCTAATGAAGCCGTAGGGTTAAAGAAAGCTAAAGACAATAGAAGTTTATAGTTAAGTGAAATAAATATTTTAATCTTTAAAGTTTACGGTTACAGTTTGCTAAATCAGGTGTACACTAAACAGTCTTCTGAATTAACTAAAGTTAAAATAAAGCATATTTCGAAGCAAATATAATGTATTTCTGTACTGTGACTAGCTTTGAAATATATTATTGTGACATTAATGCAGAACTCGGTGCCGCTGGAGCGTTACGTTTGATACAATTTCAAAGGAGCCTTTGAAGATTGTTTGAGTACATTCAAAGCGCAGCGCGACTGGTTTGTGTTCGATATGCAGGTGATTTCAACATATATTTTGTAACATTTTGATGTACCAATGAATCGAATAGTAGAATAATTTAGACTATTATGTACAATAATATGTATTGTGAAGTCGACCAACCTCCAGGCCAGGGTAGTTGTGTCCCGGACGAGAAACAGTACCCGTGACCCCGCCGAAATAAGTTTGAGGGTATACGTATTCTGGTCACCTTCTGTAGCCAGCGAGTCCCACACTCCCTAGGCAGTGCATAAACGCATTTTCTGACGTTAAAACAAGGGGTAGTTGACTAGGGTAGATTCCGAGCCCCTCGGTGGGGGCGAACAGTAAGCTGGTGATGATCATGATTTACAATGTGGATAATTGTTTAAATAACTCTGGCGTTCATAACAAACATCTTGACAAATATATCTTTGGAAAGAAATAAGTGGATAATGTAAAGAAAAGTAATAGGAAAGGATAAATGGATAAGAAAGTGTTATATTCTAGAAATGAATTTAATGCTGCAGTCGAGAAATAGATTGTACAGATCTTACACTTCCACATCAAAAGTGTAAAGAAACTGTGTCGAGAAAGTTAGATCACTAAAAATGTAGTATTTTAAACCGTTTAAAACTATAGTAAAGTCCCGCCTGCAGTGTTAAAGTTGCTCTGAAATTTCGTTAGTAGTTGCATCTTGGTAAATTTTAAATGGATATTAAAAGTTTAAAGAACTTACGCTCTAGAGAAGTCACAGGGAATAAGAGTTATTAGCGATGTATTTATTTCAACATTACATTTTCATAGTAAAAGTTTGGCGTATTAGTATTGAGTAAAATATGACAAAGTTATTGGACATGTATAGCCCCTCTGATATAAATAGCACATTAGTTCTATTCGTTTGTAAAGCTAGTGATAGATTCATGTCATATCTTTATATCTATAATACAGAATTGCATTTCAGTTAAGCCATTTTTTGTAGATTTATAACAAACTAGATGTTGTGCGCGACTTCGTAAGCGTAGAATTAAATAATATAGCCTATGTTAATCGTGAATAATGTAGCTCTGTATTAGTGAAAGAATTTTTAAAATCGGCCCAGTTGTTCACGAGTTATACTAAGTTTCTCTCTTTATAATATTAGCATAGAAAAACAATTGAGCAGCGAATTATTAAAATCGAAGAAGATATAAAAACAAAAGAAGACGTGTATGTTAAAACAGTAATTTTCGACATACGTAAAGTACGACCTTTTTTCATTTGGGCGTGAATCCTGTTAATATATGTGCAGTTGGATACGTACCCAGTACCCGGTATCCACTAATGCGAAACCCATGTCATAGGGTATTATGTTGAGAGTTGAACAGACTTAACGGTAGTTCGTGTTCCCAAATGTTGGACACTTTATTGTGGGAACTCGAACAACGTGTCACATTGTTGAAATTTTTTTTACATTTTGTATAAGGATATATTTTGACATTGATTGGCATTTTCTTGACACTTTAATGCAAATAGGAAAGATAAAGAAGTAATTTGAAACTAAGAAATCGTTTATTTTTTATCTACATTTTTAATCAAGAGAGTCCATTTAAGTACTTTAAAAAAAAGAGCCTGCCAACTTACAATTTAGACCAAACGACACAATTTTTACTACTCTTTCTAATTTTTACAGAAAATTCTTGCTTAATAAATTATCTTACTCTACTCTAGGTACTGTGGAAGAGGGCACCACCACCATGTGGGAGGTAGAACAGATACTCTGGTCTTTTGAAATAAAACTTGTTTATTTTATCTTGAGAGAAGAAATAGATATACATTCTCATTGAAGAGCAGCTCTGGAACCCATCGATGATTGGATGTCTTATTAAAATTTAGAATAATCAAATTATGAATTTAAAATATTCTTTTTATGAAAAGACTAAGTCCAAAGAGATAATATCCTTACAGTACTTCTATATTGAATTAGGTTAATTAAGATTTATTCCACTACAAAGTTTTCCTACTTACCTAAAGTTCTAAAAGCGACCTTTTTTGATCATTCGATACTCACAATGGTAGCGGGAGATTGTGATTAATGGCGGATGAAATTGGACGCGGCCACTGAACGTGACCTCCCATTCGCTTCATTCACGACGACACGTTTTTATTTTTTTAAATATATTCAAACACTTCACTTTGATAGATTTTATATAAATATTCCTTAACTGAAATACGGTCAAATTTTCAAACACCAAGTTATACGGCGATGTACAATAGTTTAATTTTGACACCATGCTAAGCGACGCTTTTTGAGTTGTTAACACAAACTATCTTTTATTAGTTAACACAAAGTTAATTAATAAAAGATAGTTAATCCTCTTCTAAATATAGATACAATATTCAGACACTTCAGAAGGGGAAGTGGATTTGGTGGAAGAGGAAACATATAAGAAGGGATATCATCTCTCCGTACGTCTCCTTCTTCGTTGATTAAGATAGGCAACGTATCAGTAATTGCATGTATGGGCAGTGTTTGCTTTGCTACTGCGGCGAATCCAGGTGTCAGCTTGTAGGTTTGCCACCATATAAATATGAAAATACACTACGTACACACCGTTATTTCCTATAATTTATGTATAGAATAAACAGATATGTTCTTTTTAACCCTTCCGTATCACTATTACGTCATGTATCGTGCCCTTAGGAATAGTTTCGGTCGACCTGTCACGTTATTATCCAAGTAAATGTCGACCTTCTATTATTTAATAACAGACTAGCTTTTAGCGAACATTTCCACTATCGTAAGAGCTGTACGAAAATGTTAAGCGTTACTTCGATTTTGATTTTAGTTTTTGGAAGAGAAGAGAGCAAACGAGCGCCGGCAACACCGAGGTGATCAACGTTACCGATGGCTGGGTAACCAGAGGAACCGCAGATGCTTTGCTGTTCTTTGAAGAGTGATACGTATGCTACTTGAAGGATTATTGGTGCTTTAGTTGTTTACTTAGTTGCTTTTTATTATAAGAAAAGGGGGCAAGCGAGCAGGGGCAAACGAGGTGATCAACGACACTTATGGACATCTGGAATACCAGAGGAACCACAGATGAGTTGCCGGCCTTTGAGGAGGTGTTGCTATTTTAGAAATGTTATAAGTATCGTCATGTTTAATTAAAATTTGCCTTAAGATAATAAAGTGAGTTGAAATGGTGTTAGATTAGGTTTGGAAGATTATAACATGTTAAACGCGAGAAGGGCTCGGAATGGGACCGCTCGAAGACATGCGCATTATAAATTCAATTAAAACTTTGAATTAGAACATTTTCGAATGCTAACGAAGTCATTATTTGTATGATTATATGCTATTTAATGCTACTTTAAGCATGAATAAGATAAAGCACTATTGAACGTAAAGCTGCAATAATCTAAGATACAAAAAACTGCAAGCGAATTGGGTAGCTCTTAATTTGAAATTGGTTAAAAGCATCGACTTTTTTTAAAATTATAAAATAGAAATTTAATATTTGGTTTAAGTATGTAAAGTATAGAATAGCTTAAATAAATCATGCGGTTTAACGTAACCTCCGCCCGCAATGAGGATTTGAAAATCGTTAACAGTATTAAGCGGGCAAATTGGATATTGAACAAAATCCTGCAAGTTCGCGGTGGACGTAGGGAGTGGCCGTAATTAGAAGTAATTGAGGGAATCCGCCAGATGGCGGTCTGATTAAAACCGGATTAACCGACGCTTTTCTTTCCCACTCGGCAAAGCTCGCGTTATGCGGAATCAAATACTCATTATTATTTCGTTAAGGTCCTAAGCCTTTGCTTTCATATTTGTTATGGGAAATTATTGTCAAGTGATAATTAGCTGTACTGGGAGCATTGCCTAGTCTTGACAATTGGCGCTAACGCTGATGGAATCGACAAAAATGCGTAAAACTGGCAATAACATTCGATAAGTCATGTCTTATCACGTGTGAGATATCGAACGTTATTGTCAGTTCCATATATTTTTGACGTGCTCTACCGAAACTATTTATAGCGAATGTACACAAGTACAAAGTAAAAACTTTGGGTAATCCCTCTGATATGTTTATAGTAGTTTTTATAAGTGTAACCGTTGGGTTCCACTGTAGCAAAAAACTTGATATTAGCTATTAGATACTAAACCGTTATTAGAGCGACTCGTTCGAGTTATTTACTATTTTTCTTCCTTAAAGTTTAGTAGTCAAATGTAATATTTAATATAGTTTTGCAAATAAAACCTTTTACCCGTAGCCAAAGGATTAAATAGTTTATATTAAGCTAAATTAAAATAGAACGGTTAGGAAAAATATTATCCTGGCCCTGGTCCCAACATAACCTTTACTAATTAAACTAAAATGTCAGTAAGTGACCTAACGTAATGCCAGAAGGCGGGTAGGGGACACGGTTTCAGTCGAGGGAAGAGGAGGGGAGACAATACGAGGGTATAATGAAAGAACTTTATTTATATCAAAGGTTCTCCCCCGAGGAGGGAATCTTTGTCCCTAAACGTAACTCAATTGTACGTTACGTTGTAATTACTATGTTTATGTATCGCTAGGAGCGTTTTATTTTAAAACGCTGTTTATTTTGTTTCAATTATAATATTTTCTTAACAAAGGATACTTGTAATATTCCAAAATAATTAATGTAGAAGCATTACACTATTATTTATATTTTTATTATAGGTAAAAGTTTGTATAATATGGAATTCGTTGGAACATTATGAATTTGCTAAATTGGCAGTCGACGGTAAAATATTTACTTCTCATTAACAAAGTTCTAAAATGATAAAATAGCGTTTCGGAAAAACATAAAATTGTGTTAACAAAATCACTAATTCAATCCTCAAAAGGTCTTTAATTTCCTAGTTTAATATAGTTCGACCCATGATGGGCTCCATTTACCACACTCCACGACTAGCGTGTATTTTGCGTGAATACACATATCTTTAAATTTCTTCACCGATATGTGCAGGTTGCATCACGATGTTTGCCTTGATCTTTATATGATTAAGATGGTTTGGAAAATTAAGTGTAATCCAAGTAAAGGTCGCAGGACAACTTGTGTTCTTAATTAGCAGTAAACAGGGATGCAGAAGGACAGCGATTTCATTAAAAAAGGCTTACTTATCTACGAAAACTTGAGACCAACATAGGATTTATCTCAAGTTAGTAGTAAGTGAGTATAAATACTAAGTCAAGCTTTATCTATATCTATACTAATATTATAAAGAGAGAAACTTTGTATTTTTGCATGTATTGAAATAACTAGAGAAATACTAGGCCGATTTCAAAAATTCTTTCACCATTAGAAAGCTACGTTAATCCCGAGTAATATAAGCTATATTTCTTAATTCCACGGAGACGAAGTCGCCACCAACAGCTAGTTCTAAAAAGCGTTGTGAAATATATTTCTAATTAACAGCGTTTTAGTTTGTACGCAGCAAACATTTCGATCGGAAATCGAGTTACCGTTACCATGGCAACGGCAAATTAAGTTTAATTTACGTTCAAACTGACCACGGGGCTTTTGTACAATATTTCTGTTAGCTCCTGTTATTTTTATTACAAAATATGCTCGGGTAAGTTTAGCTGGAAATAATGTATTCCCAATCAAGTCTAACCCAATCAAAACTAAAGATTGCGCTTTAATATTATTCTTAAGCCACCTACAACTGACGTGTGTAGACAAAACAGAGAGCTGTACAGTTCGATTGTGCAGTTCAAATTGACGTGTGTATGTCGGTTTTATCTACGCAGTTAAAATTGTACAGTTTTAAAAATTGAACGATCAGGTGAATAGACGTGTTTTTAAAAGATATTTTTCAATTCAAAACCGAAAAGTTTTGAACAATGTATTTGAAATTAGAATTAGAAAACGTGAAAATTAAGCTTGAAGCTTGCTCTACCAGGCAGACGGCAATTCCAAAGTCCATTATAAGTTGAGTTAACATTTTTCGAGCACAAAATATCAAGCTGAGAACTCTAAATTAGTCTTGATATATGTGATTAGATTTTTAGTTTTTGGCGTGTCAAGATGTTAGTCACTTCGTGCACTTCTATAGTATCCCCGAAGTTTTTAGTTCAGCGACGATATTATTTATCTATACTAATATTATAAAGAGTAAAGATTTGTATTTTTGTATGTATTGAAATAACTCTAGAACTACGGAGCGGATTTAAAAAATTCTTTCATCACTAGAAAGCTACATCACAGATTAACACAGGTTATATATTTTTAATTCCTTGCGGACGAAGTCACGAACAGCTACTTAAAACATAGACTATATTGGTTGCAGAGAAGGGAAGCAATTCATTTTTATTCAAAACGTATTTAGAAAAACAAGATTTATTTATAACAAAGAAATTGTTTTTTTTTTTCTATCCAAGATATCAGTTACGCATTAAGACTTGCAATCCTGAATAACGTATTATAATCAAGATTTCAAGAATT
>QDHC01005075.1:273536-291050 GCA_013186455.1 Papilio dardanus tibullus
CATAAACATTGAATAATATTTGTGACTTTTTGTGCTATATTAAATCACATTAATTTAATTCGAACACGATCCTAATATGTAACAATGTATGCAATAATTATAATTTACTTTTGTTTTCTTACGCCTGAATTTTCAACTCAACTCAATTAAGAGCGTCTTACATATTAAGTCCACGGTTGAACTCCACATTCTACGGCTATCTCGTTTAATTCTGACATCAGTTTCAGCGACGCTTAAGGTAAAGTAAGGTTCGACCCATGATGGGCTCCATTTTCCGCACCTCCACGACTAGCGCGTATTTTGCGTGAATACACATATCTTTGAATTTTTTCGCCAATATGTGCAGGTTGCATCACAATGTTTTCCATCACCGAAGAGAGTCGGGTAAATATGTAGATATGAAATTCGAAAAACACATTAGTACATTTAAGCGATGCTTAAGTTTGAGTTGCGTTTGAGCGTTGGGCGTTTGTCTATTTAATAAGGTTTTGTATCAAAAATCTAATTTGTATTCTATGTACGAGTAGTTTAACCCAACAAACCTGGTAACGAGGGATCAACCGGCTTTGCATTCTACAAATGAATACCACGGAACTTATATCAACGGAAGCCCCACTAAGATCTTTTATTACTTTTAGTTTAATGACTTTTTTATTTGGATAATATTAGATTAGTTACTTTTAGTTAGTTTATCTATACAGATTTAGTTTTATCCGATTGATAAAAAAGGTTTTTTACTGGTATGATGACCTAGAAATTAAACTAGCTTGACTAAGATTAGATTTTTTTACTAAGATATAAAAGGTTTCAATTAGTTAAAATTAATAAATAATAGAACATTGTTTTTCTTATTTTTTATAATACAAAGTGGCAAACGAGCAAGTGGCCACCAGGATTCGCTGAAAAATCCGAAGTAACCCCTGCCATCAGACATCTGCAATTGCAGATGCGTTGCCTACCCTTAATCTACGGAGGAGACGCACAGCGAGAGGATAATACCTCTTCCTCTGCGTCTGCTCCATCCATCGAACCAGACGAAACACGGAATAGCTTCCATTTGACGCCTGTCTAGTATAGACAAGAAATTGTTTAAAATATTTCGTTATAAAATGTATATTATTATAGGAATCTTTGCTTAAATCACTTAATATCGCGGGCGTCTTGCCACGGCTGGAAGCGAATTTGCAATGAGCCAAGCGATATTCCATCACAAAGTAATTTTGAAATTCCCCAAAGATTCTTTACTTTAAACTAAGGCAATATTTATAATTTGAAAACGAATAAGTTTTATTATTAAATTATAAATTAATTTTAGTACAATAGGATTTTGGTAGATCAAATAGTTCAAATTAAATTAGGCAGTTTATTTGGACTATTCGATTGGCCGCCGACCCGTCGGCCGGCCCAAGTATCGCTGTCGTGACGCCGTAGAGCTGGACCTGGACTGGACCACGAGCTAAAGGCAGTAGATTGGCAGGAGACAGCGCGAGATAGGCGACGCTGGCGTTCTCTAGTGTCGGGGGCCAAGACCCACTTTGGGTCGCTGCGCCAGCGGAGTAAGTATTTGGACTAACCTTAAAAAAATAGTGAAACATTCTTTGGTTTTAGTTCTTTTTATAAGTGATAAACATAAAATTTCCATGATGTACAGACTAACGAGCTAGGATACAGTATGTGGGACATGCAACGTTAATTTCTGCAGATCCTCTTGCTCAATTTAACAAGGGTCGGGACGATAAAATTGTATTCTTTGCTCCAAAGAATGTACTAACGAAAAAGCTTTGGGGTCTGACCAAATTCTTCCGAGCGAACAACCCGCTTATTTAAATTAACAATTACGGATAGTCAAATAAAATATATTATGCTTCAAGAAATTTAACATGAATGAAATTATTCATTAAATCATTTTTATTAAAAAGTAAAGAATTAAACCTCAAAAACACACATCAGACGTAACGAACAATGACTTCCACTTTATGGGAAGCTACCCAAAGTAGTTTCACTACGAAGCAATTCTATAGAGAACGTTAAAAATGTATGGAACTGTAATAACGTTCGATATCTCACACGTGACAAGCACATGACTTATCGAATATCAATGTCAGTTTCATACATTTTTTGAATCCATTAGCGATATCGTCAATCGAAAAATACTTTGGGCAGCCTCAAGGTCTGCCTTTTATGTGGTCGTGGTGCCGTTGGTAGAGCACTGTAAAATGTTCAATACAATTTGGAAAGTATTAATAGAAACAGCCAAGCGCCAATATCCTGATGGTTTGGGGTACGGATTGCCGATCTAGCGGTCGTGGGTTCGAATTCCATTCGACTATTGTCGTGAACCATGTCCTAACAAAAGCTTTTTAAGCTTACTTGAATGGTTATAGGAAATATTAGTAAATTCACAAAAAATACTAACATTAAAAAAAAAACTAAACATAATTTTTTGATTTTCTAATTTCATATGTACATATTTACCCGACGCTCTTAGGTGAAGGAAAACATCGTGTTGCAACCTGCACACAATATCGGCGAAGAAATTCAAAGATATGTGTATTCACGCAAAATACGCGCTAGTCGTGGAGTTGCGGAAATTGGAGCCCATCATGGGTCGAAACCTTTAACCTTTTTAAACATTATTTTTACTTCTAGCTACTCTAAACTACCGAAATATCAACTCGCTATATCCATTTATTTACAATTTAACATGTCGGCAGCGCTCCCTATAGATAAGGTGTCATTGTGCGAGGTGCGGGCGCCGGCGTTGTACAACAGTGTAACATTCAACCACCCAACCGAACTGTCATTCAAAAACCATTAGGTCTGTATACGATAGGTTAAAATATAAAGTGAAAAAAATCGAAAAAATATTTTTCCACGTGAATTGGTAAATTCGTAAACCTTTGCTTTTTATAAAAAAATACATATGTGTGTTTAGTATGTATTTCTGCGTATTCTTTCTATACTAATATTATAAAGAGATAAATTTTGTATTTTTGTACGTATTGAAATAATTAAAGATCTACTGGGCCGATTTCAAAAAATCTTTCACTGTTATAAAGCGCTACTATCCCCGAGTAACAAAGGCTATATTGTTTTAATTCCGCGCGGACGAAGTCGCGAACAACAGCTAATCTTAGATACAATTTTATGAAAACACAAACATGGGTGACTTTGTATAAAAAATATTAATTGTTTTGATAACCCTTTTTTCAAATTGTATCGTAAAGATACATAAAAAAGAGTTGTAATATTAGAAAAATGGCCTATGTGTCATTTATGTACAATAGAACGAATGAAAAAGTTATCGGAGAATTACTAAACCTTCGCTTTCAGCATCTCTCCCCTTCCGTCCCGTGTCCCTCTCCCTTCCCCTGACACCGACGATAGGAAACCTTCAGTGGAACGAAGCCGTATTTTTAATGAATATTAATTTCTCGTCGGAAAATCAAAGTTTACTTGAACAAAAGTCGATAATTACTAGAGACACTTTTTTGTTAGTGCTGATTCTCACTCACAAAACTTTGCTCTTGTTTTTCAAACTAAAAGATCTTATCGTTTTACAACTTTGCCCTTTTCTTAAGTTCCATCGTTCAAATTACCGCTTCTTGTTTTTAAAACAAATATTCAAAGGGTGGTTAGTGGAACGCGATTCACACTTTTTTAAGTTTGTTTTTTTTTTTATTATTTTTCAGTTTTGTGTTCGGGATGTAGGTATATTTTTATTACGGACGAATTTATATTGACAATGTACACTAGTTAATTTAAATTAAGACCTAAAAATACTTAATATTTATATTTTGTAGTCTTCACTATTTCGCTATTAATCGATATAATAATAAAAAAAGCTATAACGCCATTAGATTAGGTGTCATGTTATTGTTCATTTATTGTAATTTAAAATATGCTAATAAATATAATTGGGTAATTCCAAAGCAATAAAACTACAAGCACAATACTTGAGAATAAAGGCTTTAACACATTTTCAAGGACTTAATTATACGGATTTAAACTAAAATAATTAAATACATAGCCTTAGTTTAATTAGACTTTAGTTTGCGTTTCAGAACAGCTCGACCTTTAATAAGAGCCTTTATATTGTACTTTTAAAATTAACATTAAATTACAAGTTTTATCTTCAAAGCTAACGCTTTTGTTTGTTAAGATAATGTGTTATTTCATTTAATAAAGGTTATATATGTGGGAATGGAACGTAAGTAGTATGCATGAAATGGAGTTAAACGGAAGTGTGAGCGAGACGGTGTGCGAGCGAGAAGGAATGAGAGTGATATAAATATGTGTTATTACTTTTATTTTAACTAATAAAACATAATTATTATTTTTTAAACCTCGTTACTAAAGTAAAGTACGTAATTTGAAAAATTATTTTCGGAAAACATTTGCGGCTTTACATTAGATTTACTTCGGTCGGAAGAGGTTTTCGAGGATTTTAGGATCGTCGAACATCAATTGTGCTTAATTCTTTATATACCCTCATTATATTTTGAAAGCGAAATACTTAAGTAAATAAATAAAAGTATGTTAACTTATTTTATTACCGTTTAAAGGAACAAAAGTTTTAAGTAAAGTTTCTTGTAACGAGGGGGCCAGTATGCTTCAGAATCTATTAGAAAATTTTAATGAACACTCTCTAAAAGTTTTATTCAAACTTTGTACAAATTCCCTAAAATAATACTTATGTCTTTTCCCGTGGGAGCTGAGCAATAGAATCGATCGTTATGACCCATTTAAGCAGACGACTGCAGATACCTGTGACCTCTTTATTATAAAAAATATTTCGAAATTAACATGTGAAATATTTTCAAAGATTTTTCTAATGTGACTCTGGATGCGTATTAAATTATGGATTCAATGCTTGAAAGGTGATGACGAAATTACTGTGTGTACTGATCAATGATATAGCTGAGTCACTACAGCCGTCGGTGGGCTTGGTCCTGGTCCAGGAAATTTCTCCAATTTGGTCTACATTGGCCCAAAGTATTATAGATCAATGATGTAGGTAGATCAATTTGTGAGATAACTTGTCCTTGTTCTAAGAGACCATTTGACAAAGTTTATTGAGTTATATTTTACCAATTCCTAATTTTTATAAAAAGCATGTTCTTTGCATAATATCGTTGTTCGATAAAGAATTTCAAGCAAAATGACTCCGAGAAAGATTTTAATGAATATTAATACCAGTTAGAATATAAAAGTACCTTAAGGCAAAAATCACTAATTACTTAAAAGGTCCTCAACGCTTTTTTCATAACTTTGTGCAAGTTAAAAAGCTTTTTATCCTTTTTTAAAACTTTTAATGTGTACTTTTACAAATTGACTCAATTTTTCTTAGCCTTTAATGTAGTTTTCATTTGCTAACACCCCGATTTTGACTTAGAAAGTTAAATTAAAAGTCTAGATAGAGAAAGGACATCTACGAACTAAACATCTTGTGGAAAAAACCTATGTAATATTTTATTATTTAAATAAATGAATTTAATTCTAATCTGATTTTACATTTTAAAATTGGATTTTCAGGTGGATTTCTAAATAGCATTCATGATGCTTCCAAACGCTGCCAAATGTTTTCGAAAAGTGGAACGTCCGAAATTCGCTAGCTATGGAAATTCTCTGCATATTTCGAGTCTGATTAAAACAACCTGCGAGCATTACGCTACGAGAAAGGAAGATTTCCATTGTGCCGGAGATAAAAGGGTAACGGGCCGTCCGCTGCAACAATGGAAGCCACGCTTTCGATATTAGTTATGCTCATATCACAGACTTGGTGTCAGAAAACAAAGTATTTGAAATCATTCTACCAGTTAGGTACAAAGTATTTTTGAAGGAACGAAAGAATGACTAACTACATGCTATTGCTAGGACACAAATATATTTGGAAAGGTCTTAACGTCGTATTTATAAACGAGCAAAAGCAAATTCTTGAACAAAAGTAATGACTTAAGCAATAATTTTTATTGTTTTTTAATGTTATATATTTGGGTTGTATATATGTTTGATATCCCCTTATTGATCTAATGATGACTATGGCCTAGTCACCCCTAAGGGTAGGCTCCGAACCCCTCGGTGGGGACGTACAGTGAGCTGGTGATGATGATCTCACGTAACCTGAACACCTTGATTATAGAGTAATGCCATTAGCTTTGTCCTTTCGAGCGTATTGTACTATTCAGTTTGTTGCAATTTTAAAGCTTTGTAGTATGAATTATTAGTATAACGTAATTGCCGCCCGGGTAATTATAATTAACGCTATAACACAAAACATATAAAACAATGGGTATAATGGTTGCAATCTGCACTGCGCTACACCGGATAGCGCTGTAAACGGCTTTGATTAATTGTTGCTAATTTCGTTTGTATGCAAGGACTGTGCAGACCAAACTCATATGTTACTGGCATTTTCTAAATGTTAGCACTCTGCAGCATAAAACTACACACAATGCTTCTACGTAGTTTTAAGTACCACTTATTCGAAAGCTTTAGGGAAACAATTTTTTTCTACATTGCTTTATTGGTCTATTTATTAATTTTATTATTTTTATTTTAAGTTCACTCTTGACTTCAATTAAGTTTTTAAAAATACTTTTTTGTATATTAACAGACATGATCTCAATGACAATTCTTGAAGTAAGCATTTTTTTCCTCTTTTTAGCTTTGATAGTGCTCGGTACAAGTAATATGGATACATAATTGCTATATGCAGGCAAGGCTGCATGCGCCCCGTTCTATTTTTTCAGCAAACAGAATCAAGCGGTATTTACATTATTGGAAAATTCGCAGTTTACTTTTTAGCTTGGCTCTTTATGAAACCTTTTTAATCAGGCACAAGACCTCGTTTCATGCTTCACAGATTTCCTGAGGGAAATTTGATCGTGTTTGTACTCAAATACGATCGATTTTCCCCTTTTATTACTTTGCTGAACTCTGCAAATTTTAATTGAACTTAACTGTTTGAGAAGATTGTTTCGCTTCGTTGGAAAATTCATAACAACAAGAGAATGTCTTATAGTGCCTGCTTCTTTTATGATATCACTTTAAGTTTCAAATCCCGAGGAAGTCTTAAGTAAATATTGCATTTTTAAGCGTTGGTTAAGTGAGATTTATATCGTGAAAGACTATTATTTTAAATGACAGTCCTAATATGAATTTGATGCGACAAAAAAACAAGAGAATGTTGCAAAAAGTAGAAAAATAACATGTTGAAATAATCAAAACAAACATTTTCCTCTACCATTCGGTACAGGAAGTACATGATAAACAACAATTTTTTACTTTTTCCAAGTTGCTGACGGCAGAGAACTGTTCAAATTTCCATACGAAACATTTGAATGGGTGTGCGACAACGTTTATTGTTCGATTACAACACGGCATGTCCCAATATGTACAGTTTCACTACAAACATGTAACTGTAAAAGTTTTGAATAGAATTCAACGGCGAATTGGAAAATTTTAAAAAAGGATTTGGAGAACTTAATCTGTGTTAAAATGAATTAAAATGAATTAGTCCACTGTCATTTTTTACCTCACTATTTTGCTAAAGTTGTTAAAGTCCACAATGACTAATAAAAATGACATCGCATCGTAATTTTAACATTAAAAACGTGTCTAATATTTTGACAACGCTTTTTTATAAAGCATAAACATAGCAATATCTATGTTCGTTGCTTGTTGGTGCAAAGAATAAAAAGTTCTGCGCACATTTCGAGGGAGATTACATCAGGGGCGATGCACTCAGTGGGATGAATCTCCCATTGTGGTCGGGATAATGCCACATGCCCGCTATCACAATACTTCGCTCCGACACGTTACAATTATAACACGGAAAAATAATTGTTTGTGGCAGTTATTATTCTTAGGTAGTGTTTATGTACTATCGCCAAAGAATCTTGCTTTCCATCTAAAGGGTCATTTTTCGCAGGGTCTTCTCTGATCGGTCGGACCTCCAATAGTTATTTTGTCTCTGTCTATCAATAGAATTTCAAGAAGAACAAAAGGGAAAGAAAATCATTTGTATGTAGTATTTTATTTCCATGTTACGCGTTACGCTGGAACACAAAATAAACTGTCTGTACTTGAAATAATTATTCCATATTAACGATGTTTTGAGTACAGACAAAATTATGAAATCTATGACAACTGAATACATTCAAATTAAATGAAAATCCTCGTAATATTTGTCTCTAGTAGGTGAAAACAAAACAAACTTTTCCTATATTAAACACCAGAATTTTATATAATTTAAAAAATATGTATCCTCGAATTCCGTGTATTAAATGAAGCCGGGTAAGATCCATTGTTGGTCGGATGAAAGCCTCGCCTCGGCCGCGGCCGCGCACTATAATGACATTCCACAATCGTCGCCTCTCAAAACAACAGATTTCAATGCTTCCATTGTCCGCTAAATCAAATTAAAATAAAAACTTTTTGAAATGTGTTTTTTCGCAATAAAATAACGATTATTGAGGTCGATAAGTATGCTTTTATTCTAGTAGTTTGTTTTTCATATTCCTCTGACATTGGGTCAGAGACTTTATTTAACTTTTTACATTTATATCTAGACCATCCTTACCTCTACTAGTAGAAGTAGGGGCTATGTTTCCGCAACTCCACGACTTACGCGTATAATAAGTATTTTAGCTTTTACTCTAGCGCAATAATAAATATTTAGAACTAGTTGTTGCCCGAGACTCCGTCCGCACGGCTTTAAAATTCTTAGTAAATAGCCAATTGTTCTTCAGAATATGTTCTATAGTATCAGTGAAAAAGATCGGTTAAGCCGTTGTGGAGCTACTTTCTAACAAACCCATGCAGTAATAAAATAACAGAGTATATGTAGAAATCCTTTGATAATATAAGTGAACAAAATCACAGAACAAAGCTACAAGATTAATGGTGATCTTAGTTATAACACCAACTAAATCCGCTAATACAAATATTGTCGGAGATATTTATAGCTTTGGATTAACGCACGCTAATTATTTATTTAGTAAACCATTTCACATTTTGTAAACGTGTTATAGTAGTAATTCCAAAGCTTAAGCCGGCTACAGATGCTCAGTTTTAACTGCACTGTCGAACTGTACAGTTAATACTGACGTGTGTAGGCAAAACTGAGAACTGAACAGTTCGACTGTGAAGTTCAAAGTGACGTGTGTACGTTAAAAAACTAAAGGTCTGTAGCCGGCTTTATGAATTGAGAGATGTTATTTAGCACCACTTCCTAGAAAAAAGTTATTCTACTTAAAAAAAATATAACCTTAAATCTTTTTATAGAAATAGATTTCCCATAAGATTCTATCAAACTATTTTTAGAAATGTGTCCCCTCACCTTTCCAGTTCTTTTATTTGTGCTTCAACACTATTGGGAATGGCCAAATCGACCGAACAAAAATTGGAATCTGACGTATTTGAACGTGGCCGTTTGAAAAAGAGAGGAATGTGCCTCGACGCATGTTGGGAAATATATAACAATCGTGTAAAAGTTCGCACTGGAAAATTAGTTGCAATAAAATCATTTAAGTTTAATGAATTAAAAGGTAAAATTAGTGAGCAAACTGGACTAGTTGTGTGATAATCATTATTTCTTGCTGTATGTTGCAGATTCAAAATACATTACATATCTGTACTCTGTCTGTGTTATAATTTTAACAGTGGTTGAGCCCGCTTTAACATTTTCGCACGAATTGGCTGACTCGCCCGGTGAAATACCACGACCACACAGAAGGCAGGCGTCAAATGGAAGCTATTCCGTGTTTTGTCTGACGAGTGTGGTACCGAAGGCCTAATCTTCTTATAAAGACATGATGGGAAGGGGAAGTGGATTGGCGGAGTAGGGGACGCATAGGAAGAGGCATTATCCTCTTGCCATGCGTCTCCTCCACCGTAGGTTAAGGGTAGGCAACGCGTCTGCAATTGCAGATGTCTATGGGCGGTCATGGCAGCGGTCGCTTCGCTTTTTCGGCGAGTCCTGGTGGCTGCTTGCTCGTTTGCCACATTATAAAAAAAACTGTAAACATATTTAATCTGTAGATATTATTATAGCCGGAGGTAACACTTAAGAGCTGCCATTTCATGTTATTCGAAACGAAGCTTTATAAAGGCGGGCGCTGTGAGATTAATAATGTAGCTATAAACTCCGTAACCTACTTCGCAATTAAGTTGAATGAATAATACAATTTAGCGTTCGAGGAAGCAATTAATTTTTGAACAACAGCACGGTTTATGAAGAAAATATGTATTTTCTATGCTCGCTTGTGTTATGACGCACAAATTGACGCTATCTTTTTATTTTTATATTTAGAAAAGTCTGGTGAAAATATAATGCCGGTCGAGCTTTTCTGAATAATCATTTGGGATCTTTAGCTTATGAAAATAAATTATATTTCGGTGTGTTATTTAACCATACAATTTTTTTTCTTAGAAAAGGGGGCAAAATATCAGCAGGAAGACCACGGTGATTTTTAAAAACATCACAAACACTATGTATAGATACCGCTATTTCCCGATTCTATAACAAATTATTGGTTTCATTTAATACACAAATACTTAACGTAACTCTATATACCAAGAAATAGCTACTTACCAGGTTAATCGCCGCGGTATCGAAGCAATAAACACTTAATATGCCATAAACAATAAACCACTATCCGACCATAAAGTCTTATAAAACGGTCAGCAGGGAGAGGTTTACAATCGGTATTCCATTGACATACTCCGACTATACGTTAATGGCTTTACGAGGTCTGAGGGACTACCCAAAGTACTTTTCGATTGGCGATATCGCCAATTGAATCGACAAAAATGTATGAAACTCACAATTACATTTGATAAGTCATGTGATTGTCACGAGTGAACAATCGAACGTCATTGTCATTTGTATACATTTTTCATCAGATAAGTCATATGATTGTCACGAGTGAATAATCGAACGCCATTTTCATACATGTTTGTCGATTCCGTCAGCGATATCACCGATCGAAAAGTAAGTTGGGTATGCCCGCTGCTTCTTCGTCGTTTAGCGCTGCGGTAGTGCAGACTATGGATTTACGATCATTGGTTTTATTCTTATTTTTGATAGATCATACTGTATTTTTACTTATTTTTAGTTCTGATAAAGGCGTTTGAAAGGCACGACATTAATAAAAAAATCATTGTTACTCTTTTATGGCTTAAGACATTTCGATGTCTTTAAGTAACTTATATGGAACCCTTCAAATCAATATAAGAATTAATATGCAGTTTTGTTAACACATTAAATACGTGCAAAATCACAAGAGAACTCTAATGTGAAATGTAGTGAAACATTGACTTCATCTGGTGCGCGGAACGTAGTCACAAATATCGAACACTTTTGATTAATCGTTCATACTATTGTCTGTGGCCAGCGAGCGTGCGGTTATGCCGTGTTTTATTTTCTTGTTCATCTGCTTTCGATGTGTTCGCTTCATGTTAGTTTTGTGAAGCCAAAAGGTTATTTCCATCGGGATTTTAGGTACTTGAGATATGAGTTTTTAAAGATTGGAATGCGTTTTTGCATGGCTGATCGCGAGGGAATTTAAAAATCATGCTGTGCAGATCATGATCTGAATTTCTTTAGAAATATTTTCCGCTTTATTCCGAAATGAGGATCAGCGTTATTACTGTTGTACTTTCTACGTTTGGTATTGGTACATTCATAAAATTTATTCCAAAATACAGAACATCGTTGTTGATGGTACTTCTTATGATACATAATTTGGTCCAATGAGACCCTTGTTCTATGTTATTTAGTTCCGAGTGTCCTCCAGTATCGTATAACAACTTATTGGTCCTCATTTATCGCAGTACTTTATAATTTTTTTCTGAATAAGGGGGTTTGTGTTTTGTTAATTTTTATATGATTCACAATTGAGAATTTAAAAAATACCATAATACAAAACGTTCCGTAGTTCAAATGGACGCTAGTGAAGACCGTTTAGGCGTGTGCCGGGCAGTATAAAAGGAGAAAAAGCAAGTCATCGTGAGACTCATAAAAGTTGTACCACACGGCCGCAGCCTGCGGCGAGGTCGCTGTACGTGCACGTGTACAACGCTTATTCTGTGCTGGATTTGATTTAGATATTATTTTAAATCGATACCAAAAAAATGCAAACGGTCTTACTTGCTTTGAATTTTCTATACCAAATTCTTCCATACATCTAAAGTGTGAGAATAATTTCATATTGATCAGTAGTTAGAGGTCGAATGATCAAGCTTGTCCCTAACCGCTTTAATCCGAAACGAGAATCAGCGTTATTACTGTTGTATTTTCTATACTGGTACATATATAATACGTATTCCAAAATACAAAAGATCCTTGTTCCTGATACGTCTTATGATAAATAATTTGGTCCAATGAGACCCCTGGTCTATCTTATTTGGTTCCGAGATCCTACAGTATCGCATAATGGACGACTAATTGGTCCTCGTATGTATAAACTACTGCGACAAACGCAGTAGTTTATACATTTTTCCGAATAAGGGGTAAGAGACCATTTAAGATTGTAACAGTAAATATTCTTTATCCCTATGACACAGTAACACCTACAGATAAGTATTGTATATAAAAGCATATTTCTGAAAGGCTTAATTTTTCTTGTCCCGCTTTTCATACAAATTCTTAAAGCAATTAGAAGGTGTTTACGGATCTAAAACTTTCATGATATTAAAATTATGAACCTTACGGCATTAACAGAAAGCACATTATCGCCTGGCATACTAAACAGGAGTTACTTGTGTAGGTAAGCTTTATAAAGGCGGGCGCTGCAAGATTAATAATGTAGCTATAAACTCCGTAACCTACTTCGTAATGAAGTTGCTTGAATTAAACAGTTTACTTTTAAAGAAATAGTTTAAAAAGAGTTTTTCTTAAAGCTAACCGGGACCTAAAATCACTTCAATTAGTGGTACATACGACTGGTATAAACAACGGGTAATGTGGCTTGATCCATTTATTTCATCCATCAAATGTGATTGGCTGATATTGATTCGTACAACGTCCATACTTTCTTCAACTATTAATCTTAACTTGGCAATCGCTAGGCAGATTTACGACCGTACAAAATGTCATTCGCAAATAGAAAGTTGTCTTCTAAAAACCGACCCACAGCTGCAATAAAGGACAATCCAATTTATTCCTTTCCAAATTGGAGAAAATCCAATTTGTTTAACATCTTGTATCGTCTGCGAAAAACGAGAATTTTCTGAGAATTCGAAGATATAAAACTATTTTAAAAACAATAAGAGAGAGACAATGAAGTGTCGGTTGTATCTCAAGAGGGCTTTTACTTGATTAAAAACGTTTAAGTGTAAAATATGATTCAAAACGGCGACGAGAAAACTGTGATATTTAAATTACAAAGAACATTTTATGGATCAGCTAACGGACAAAAGAAAGCTTTATTTACAATAAATCTTGCTTTCAGATAATATTTTATCTACGTAGAACATTTTTAGTAAACAATATTGTTTAGTTAACCGTAAATATGCTCTAAATACTGAAACAAACATAAAGAATCTAGACCAAATGACACGTATTTGTAGAGCAAAGTAATCAGATTCCAAATGAATATATATTTAAATAAAATTATAATGTATGACTAATTAAACGTAGCAAAAGCTTAAAAGTGTTGGTAATTTTAGGTAATGCCTAAAGTGACCATTTTTTTCGTACTCAAAGCGGGACATTAGTTCATTTTTATAAATGTTATTAAACAGAAAAAAATCAAAACTTTTTATTATGTTGTACTTATGTTGGAAAGTACCAAAAATGTCAAATTAGTCAACAAAATGCGAGTGATAGATAAAGTGTTAAGGCAAAGCTTCATAAAATGTTTAAAATTTTGATAGGGATGTCACGACAGGTTAAGACAAATCACTCACATTTTCGGACGGTTACAGAAAACGGGACAATTTAGCGTCCCCGAAATTATTTCGGGGCACCGGGATTAGTGAGTATAAAACGGGACAGTCCCGTTCAAAACGGTACGTTTGGTCACGTTAGTAATGCCACACAATTTATAAATGTTTGCATATGTGTTGTGTCGACGTATTTAAACTAGATTATTGTTTCAATTTAACGTTGTTAAAATATTTATCGTTTCATCGAATGTTTGTTAAATAAATTGATTTAAATCTCGTTAGTATTACTAAAAAAATAGTAAACACAGCTCATGAATATAAATAACGCAAATTACACAAAATAAATTAGTTGAATAATTAAATTGTTTTAAATTTTCATTAAGTAAAATTATTGTAATGAAAATTAGCGTACAATTATTTTAACATTTTTTTTTGTTTGGAGAGAAAATATTTTTTGAATTTACTAATATTTCCTATAACAATTCCAAGCAAGCTTGAAAAAGCTGGTATATGGTTCACGACAATAGTCGAATATTGCGATTCGAACCCACGACCGCGAAATCGGCAGTCTCTACCCCAAACAATTAGGCTATTGGCGCTTATATAATAATTAATTGTCTTAGATTTATTCAATGCTTTCAAAGAAATAAATTTATTGTATTGATTTAATATTAAATCAAACTGTCTGAACTCTGTTTATTTCCATGTAAACATTATCACCAGCTCACTAAACGTCCCCACGCTCGGGGCTCGGAGCCTACCCTAAGGGGTGACTAGGCCATAGTCAACTACAATGGCCAAGTGCGGGTTGGTTGACTTCACACATTACTTTGAATTTCTTCGCCGATATGTGCAGGTTGCATAACAACGTTTTCCTTCACCGTAAGAGCGTCGGGTAAATAAAACATATTTATCGGAAATTCAGCTGATTTAAGCGTATTTTAAAATTAAACATATTAGTAAATGGAATTGGATTTATTGAGTAATCCCTGAATCCCGCACCATCCCTCTTCTAAGTAATCTTAACAGCGCACTCGAAAATAATTAATAACAAAGCTTAAACAATTTAACAAGGATTATAATGTATTAGGAAGATAAAGGTCCTAAAAATAATTAATATGGAAATTAATTCTAACCTTTATTAAAAGAAAGAAAATACATTTATTGCCATATTACAAAAAAAAAACAAAAAACACATAGGAAGTTCTCGAAATCACTTAATAGAAAAGTAAAATATGGTAAAAGGACTCAAGGTTACCTCCAAAGATAATTCGCTACGAAGCGAATCTAAAATCGTCAAAAATGTATGAAACCGACAATGACGTTTGATATTTCACACGTGATAATCACACGACTTCTCGAATTTCATTGTCAATTTCATACATTTTTGTCGATTCTTGGGTAGACGCCCCACTCAACGTATGCAGGGACGGATTAAACTTTCTCTGCGCTGGTTTATACTATATTCATTACAAGAATGTCTTAAAACATTAAAGAGATCATCCGCATTGTAAAAAAAAGAATTTCCGTTAGTATTGTTTTACACTGTACTAAGCAGATGATTTGTCACTACTCACTAGTAATTCTATGCTTAACTTAAATCTATATAAATGCAAAGCGGCATGGACCATTATTCCATTTTATGTACAAATTTATAATAAGTAATATTCCTATAAGTAGTGGCATCGTTCAAAGGAAGCCGTACAACGGGAACGAAATGATCAGTAACGGTCAGAAGCATCATTAGTTAGGTCGGCGAAATGAGCTTGCATTTACCCTTTTATATGGCTTGGCTTATCTTTTAAGCATCATAATATATCGAACAATGTCTGAATTACTGGCTCCGTTCAAACATCGGCTATTATATCAATGAAAGGAAATAATGGCTTCATTTATTCAGCAGCCATTATGTGAAAGTCAAATAAAGGGGATTGCGGTATAAGATCATTTAGAAAATGAAACGGTACCAAATTTTTCCTCTGAAATATGTTTCAATGACCTAATTTAATTGAAATGATGGAAGGATTATGTGAAAGGTATGATTATGGTAAGGGTGTGGCGAGTGAGATGGAGGAATATAGATTAAAGTGGAGGACAAAAACCTGGTACGCCGTCCCTACGCGAGTAGGACAATGATTTTTTTATATAAGAAAAGGGGGCAAACGAGCTGCGGGAACACCCAGGTGATCATCGACGACCATGGGCATCTGCAATACCAAAGGATTCACAGATGCGTTGTCGACCTTTTAGGAGGTGATACGCTTGTTTCCTGAAGGTCCCTAAGTCGTAGCGGTTTGGAAATACCGCCGAGAACAGACCATTCCACAGTGCGGCTGTGCGAAGCTGAAAGTTTCGCGAAAACCGCACGGTTAGAGGATTGCCAGCCATCAAGGTGAAAATGATGATTAAGTAATTTAAAAAAAACATTAAATCGATCCTTGATATAATAAAAAAAATGCGGAGATAACAAAGAGGCCCTAAAACATAGAAAAATCTTTAACTTTGAGGGCTTTTTGTCGCTTTTTTGAAAGTCTTAATTTGTTAACCTTTGGGGGAATTCTAGCTATAAAATATAGTAGCGTTATTATGTCTTATTAGAATGAATGAGAAAAGGCATTATGATTAGTTTAAACCAATTAATACAGATTAACGTCGAACATTTCAGCTTACATTAATACTATATCTCTGTATATCACGTCTAGATATCATATTACTTCGATCTACATACCGTACGAGTTTGCACAAGGGATGTTTGTCAAATTCAAACATTATTCATGAATAAACTTACTCAAACTAATAACTAATATTAATATATTGACTATTACGACGAGATATTGATATAGAGAATAACGTATGATGTTTGCTTTATGATTTATAGAATAGACAAATGAGCAACGGATTGCCTAAAGTTAATACAAACCATGAACACCTCATAAGAAAAGTTATATTTAAAAAATCTGTTTTTTTAGATTATAAAAGTGGCAAACGAGCAAGCGGCCACCTGGATTCGCCAAAATAGCAAAGCGACCGCTGCCCATAGACATCTGCAATTGCAGATGCGTTGCCTACTCTTAATCTACGGAGGAAGAGACGAACATCAAGAGGATAATTCCTATTGCTGTGCGCCACCTCCTCCGCCATATCCACTTCCCCTTCCCATCACTTCCTTATTCGAAAAGGATAGGAAGAGAGAGTGGACTTAAATTAGTCCTCCGGCACCAAACTCTTCAGACGAAACACGGAATTGCTTCCATTTGACGCCTGTGTTCTATGTGGTCGTGGTATTCCACCGGGTGAGCCGGACAATTCGTGCGAAGATGTTGAAGCGGGCTCTACCACTGTCAAGTTTTACTGTCACACGCAGAGGCGTTAAGTGGTATCCTTTAGTGAAAATACAGTATAAGAAATCTGTCCTAAATGTCCCTCTTAGTAACCATAACGTCACTGAGTTACGTACTTATGGGTTGAGTTAAGTTTTTTATGAGGTTAAAACTGTTTGAACGATTGGAAAATTTCCAGTGGGATATATTTAGGAATACTCTGTATATGATACATAAAACTGCAAGCGCGTGGAAACCTCTCGGCATGTTCCCACGGTCCATACGTGCTCTGTTGCATTTT
>QDHC01005075.1:301339-313994 GCA_013186455.1 Papilio dardanus tibullus
CTTATTATAGATTTATTAATTTCTTTATTTCGCCTTATTTTAAATTCTGAAATGATAACCGCGTGGTCACTGAGAGAAGGGTTATGTATAACCACAGTGCCATCATGGATTGTTGGTGTGTCGGTAATAATTAAATCTATGAGGGTTCTCGATATTTCGGTTATACGCGTTGGCTCTTGAACCAATTGGTATAAGTTACGTTGATTTAAGAATGTTATTAATTTCGTTGTATTGGGTTTACTGGATTGTAAGAGGTCTACGTTAAAATCTGTCATTATAATAACGTGTTTACAATGATTAAACCCATTAATTGATTCGCTTAAAGCGTCTAAGGCGTTGTCTACGGTGAGTGCGGACTCAGCTCTGTACGCGGTGCCTACAGCTACTTTAATCCCGCCCAATAAAGATATCTCCAGCCACATTTGTTCCAGCTCCGAAGACGGATGCGGACAGGTGCGAGCGTTTATACCGGATCGTACGTAAAACCCTACTCCACCACCACGGCGCCCGGTGCGTCTAGGAATATGTCGCAAATGATAATTAGGGATATTAGGAATTTGATTTTCTTGTCCGTCATAAATCCAAGTTTCGTTTAAAGCCAGTATGTCTGGTTTCTGCTCTTGCATTAATACTAATAATTCGTCAAATCCAGTATTAAGTGATCTTATGTTTAGGAGTCCAAGTTTTAAATACTTAAATTTACAGCTAGCCATTTTCAATTTTAGAAATATACAAAATTTTAGATATAATAATATGTGTAAGATATGTCATATTACTTATAAAGCAGTTTGATATATACTGGTACTGAACAATATTTAATGTAAACTTAGATGTAAAAATTAAAACTGTGTTTAAAAAAGAAATAATGTAATCAATTTTAGGAAAACAAAAAAACAAATAAAAAAGCATACATGGCACCAAAAAATTAACCACTAAGAAAAGTTTTAGAAAGACTTGGCACAAGCAGTTATCAACTATTTTTTTATGATTGTACATAATATATGTGTACAAGTTAGATATACAAGATCTGTTTAAGAAGTAAAACATATACAACCTTGAGCCTTTGAGTTTTAGCGTAATATATTCGCTTCTAAAGAAAAAACTTATTTATATCTTCTATCCTTCTTATACGGCGCACTGCACTTGTATCGTTCTTCCTAGCAAGGATATGTCCGTTATTTATCCAAACAAACTTCCACTTGACTTTTTTTCCTTCTTCCTTTGCTCTATAGAGTATATTCCTATTGTACTTTGTCAGTCTCTCATTAATGTAGACAGGTTTCGGAGGTCCAGGGATGTTCGTATCAACCGTGGTAATAGATCTGCGTAATCTCGCCGCTCGCAGTAGACGGTCACGTACGGAGCGCCGCGCACATCTCACTACTATCGGCCGAACGCGGTTCTCCCTGCCAACCTCGGTGGCATCCGCTCCTGAATGTACAGGCTGAACGCGACCAACCCGATACGCCGCAACAATATCTTGTTCATCAAGAGTCTCGCCAATTTTAGCTGCTATCAACTGTGTAATGTGTTGTATGTTTTCACCCTTCTGCTCAGGTATGCCAATAATCTCAATGTCGCTCAGTAGCGCGTCCTGTTCCTTTTCATTTATTTCTTCTTTTAACTTTTCCAACTCTTTCGACATTTCTTGACAGTCTCCATGTACACATTTTGTATTTTCCAGAGATATAATACGACCTTCGAGCTCTCCGATATGGGTTGTCATTTTGTCCATATTGCTCTTAAAGTACTTAACTTCTTGAACCAATTCCTTTATATCATGATGATATTTTGCGATTTCTTCTTTAATTTCCTTCCGCAGGCTCTTCATCTCTGTAAACATTAATTCGACTTTTCCTGTTAATTCCAAGATCGTATCATTAGTACTCGGAGATCCCTCGCTCTGCTCCGGGGTGGTGCACGGCGTTGTGTCGCCGTCTGGCCCGTGGGCGTCCTCACTGTCATGTTGCCGGGCCGTCGTAGGTTTGCAACAATTGCTGCACAACCAGTTTTTAGGCACCGCGCACTTCGATAACGCCACACATTGTTTGTGGTATACAAATTTGCACTTTGCGCACACCGCTCCGCTGCCGCCGGTATGCGACATGAACTTTCCACACCCGTTGCACTTACTCATTGTTCTCACCGAAACAAACAACTTAAGTCGTTAAAAAACAAAAACAAAAACAAAAAATATTGTATGCTACTTGCGGGTACTTTGAATATTTATCGTCATTATAGATGTCCAACTTGTAAAAACAATCACTTTCGCACTGTAACTTTGTTATTGTTCCATAACTTTATATTTTACTGGTGCACCAACTTCACACGATACTTTTAAACTACAATCACTACGTATTTTTATAAGTTTAGTATTTTTATTGACAAAAAAACACAGAGCTGTTGTTATCAGTTGCGGTTACCCTCCCCACTCTCCTCTCCACTCTCTCCACTCTCTCAGCGGCCGGAGTATAGAAAATAAACTCCAGGCAATCTAGATATTTCTCCCTATAAAAAATCTTAAGATTGTTGTAACTTACTTTAGGTAATATATCGTTTGTATGACAACAATTACTAAAGCTATGTTTGACTTTTAAATGTAAACATAAAGTTTACTTGTCCAAATTAGTTTATTTAAGAATTTTGTATCCCCTGAATATTTACATCTGTTGCCGCACAGATAGATTAGATTAGACTATCTATTTTAGAGTAGATTTAGTGAAGGATCTACACTAAGAACCTCCGTTAAGCCACAATTAACAACCCTGAGTGCGTAAATCTCAATTTAATTAATTTTAAAATAGATGTTTGTTGATAATTTAGTTAACTTGTTCAAGCTACAAAAGAAAGTAAAAAGAATGCAGGCACAATTTATAAAACAACACACAAGTGAATAGACGTGGGAAATAAAAAGGTAAACGGGACTTTTTAAGGGTTTTACAGCGTTCCCTATTGTGTTAGTCTCATTGTACGTTTGTTCACTTCTCTCCTTGTTGTCTTATTGTTTGTTAAGAGGGAATAAAATAAACGTATAAATAAAAAATCACTGAATAAACTACGGTATAGATAAATGATTTATATGATTTCTATTCTTGTATTGATAAAAAATAAAGTCAAATAAGAAAAGAATTTGGCAAACCATGGGCAGGAGACCGCTCAGGACAGGCGACGATGGCGCTCTCTTGTGTTGGAGGCCAAGACCCACTTTGGGTGGTTACGCCAGCGGAGTAAGTAAGAAAAGAAATTTTCGGAGGACTCCCGGTCAGTCCGTTTCATCTTTTTTTTATTATTTACAACTCTTAAACATTAATCTATCCATACATCCATCATAACTTTCGCGTTTATAATAAGTAAGATTTCTAATATAAAATGAGAATAAAGATGGGATATCAGTTTGTGAAGCTTTTCATATAAAATATGTAAAATTTATTAATATAGAAGACGAGTTGTTTTCTCTTAGCTTGCACAAAGTTATTGCTTCCTGTTTAGCGAAGAATAGCAGTCGGGTGTAGTGCATATTGCAAGTTCACGATGAGAACTTTATTTGATACACAATATTGTACTCGGCTTGTTTATAACAATATGTTTCATATTGTAAGATGATCTTAAAAGAATATTAAAATTTGGTTCAAACAAAATTACAAATAACACAAGTTGGTAACCAGGAGGGGTAGATAGAGTATGAACTTCTATTTGGCATTTTAGATTACAATTAAATATTTTATTATTCAAACATTCGTGAGACATCTTTCTAAAATAAAACTAAGCGGCTAAAAATAAAAACTCACGCATTGCTTCGTTGACGGGACCAGGGATAAGGAGGAAGGTTCCTCAGGGATGAGTTCGAAACTAGTCGGTACCGTCGCCGAAGCAATGCGTGAATTTTTAGCCGCAGTTTACAATTAAATATCTTCAGATTGGTGAAAACAAGCGAACGACTGGCAGGAGATAGAGTAAGACAGGCGACGGTTGCGTTCTCTAGTTTGGGAGGGCAAGACCCACTTTGAGTCATTACATCAGCGGAGTAAGTCAGTACCTAAGTTACTCTCATTTCTACTTATTTTCGTTAGTACTAAAAAGATAATAAAAATGTTACACTCGTATAGTTTGTAGTGTAAACGAACCTTAATTCTAAGGTTTTACTATTCTAAACCTTAAAACCTGCCACCAATTATTTTAGCTGTTCTCCAAAAGTTTTAAAAGTGAATTAGTAAAATAAATGAATTCAACTTCAACTTTAAAACAATATCTAGCTCTGAAATAAACCTTTTATTTATTTAATGTTGTGGTCTGTCTGGAGTCTGGACTTCATACATTATTAATTCAAAATCAAGTGTTTTGCTTTAATTTAATTTATTTTTAAACTATGAAAGTTTTTGTTAAACTTTTAATACTTTCTTTTACCCTTATTCTATAAAATTGTAATGTGTTTTATAATAATTATAATAAGACGATATAAATATATTTAGCACGTTATTCAACGAAGACGCAATAAAAATGAATACATCAGTTTTTAATAACATAGAGTAATAATATTAATAATGGAGAGGAAACTATTACATAGAACTATGCACGAAATATTTTACGGATAGTGTAGGAAACATAGGGCTGCTGGGCTTTAGATTTATGTCCCACAAAAGTGTCCAAAAACTAATTGAACTGGGATCGAATTATAAAATATGGTTTTAGAATTTTACGTTGTTCGATTGAATTTGCGAAATGGATATTGTTTTCATCATTGTCAAGACCTAGAGTATACTGTTAGTAATCGTAGGTGTGTTAGCAATAGTGATTTTAAATAAATGTAAGAAAAAACATAAGTCTTAATTTCTCCATATCACTGGTAGAAAAAATATAGACATTCTAATACTAAGATTTTTCAGAAAAAATATAGCTATATAGTAGAAAAATCACTCTATCTATATTTATATAGATTTCATAAATAATTGAGATACTACAATAACCTCCGATAGGCTATAAATCATCAGCATTACGTAATATATTGTAGGCTGCGGTTTTTGCCCGACTTATAGATTTATGCTTTACTAAGATGCCCAAAAAATAATTGAATCGCGATCGAAAAATAAATCTTGAACCGCGTTCCGGCCGACCCCAACGTTGGCTATAATTCAAGCTATTTGTTATCAAGGAGGCGCATACCAAATTATTTGTACACGTACAATATATTACAACAACTATTAATAAAATTAATAAAGTGAAATGTATTATATAATAAATATGTAAGTAAAGATATACGAGTAAAATTAATAATAAATAGCTAATGTTTTGTAGAACCATGTTAAAATATAGCCAAGTATTTATGATTATGAGCCCTCTAGTTTATGTCTAAACATTAACAATTAAAAAAAAAGTGTTTTAGTCTACGTTACAATTGTAAAACAACTTTAATTAGGTTACTTACTTTAAAAAACATATTTAGTACATATTTTAGAGAATCATTTGAGAGTTTAAAATCTAAATTAATACGAGTAATAGGAATGGATTTAATTCAGACATAACCTGCTGTACCCTACTCAAGAGAATCAAATTAGTATTTCAACAAAGCCCCAACCCGACGCACTAGTGTCTGCAAACGACCTGTTTAAATGCTATTCGAAAACTAATTTTAAACCAATTTATATTTAACAAAGCAATCTTACTTGGAACTCTGACCATCGTGCTTTTAAAATTGTTTATTAAAATACTGCAGGGTGTTTACTTAAAGACATTTTAAAACTAATAACTAATCCTAGATACAGTATTTACTTAATATATAAAATACTAGCTGTCGTTCGCAACTTCATCCGCGTGTGATTAAAAATATAGCCTATTTTACTTGGGCATAGAGTAGCGTTCTAATGGTGAAAGAATTTTTGAAATCGGCCCAGTAGTTTGTAAGTTATTTCAATACAAACAAAAATATAAAATTACAAAGTTTTCCTCTTTTAATATTAGTATAGATTATATTATATTTGTGATAAAATAATTAATTAAATTACGCATACCATGCCCAAGGGCGGACATAGACTACGGACCCCAATGTTTTGTTATGTAAATAAGTTATTAAGCTTAATCACATCTAATTTTTGGCTTAATGTCGGATTAAGATTGGTAGTAGCTAGTAATAAATTACCGAATTTAATTCGGTAGACAATTTGTGATGTTTCGATACGAAAAAAGCTCAAATTGCACGCGTTTTCGAAACTTTTGTAATTGGTCGATTTTCATAGGTTCTAAATAAAAATGTAAATAATTAGCATTTACTTTGCTATGATGTACAATATTAGATTTTATTATCAGATACATTTTCTAAATTGAGTTAGCCTTTGCTAAGATTAGGGTTCACGAAACAAAGGAGCTCATAAATAAATGTTTTCGTATGTATTTCTACATGGGTGTGCAATATTTTAGTAGAGAGTGGTATCGGCGGGTTCGTGGGGAGTAGTCCTAGGATTTATGAGTCGCGGCCGTGGTCGAAAATAATTGGATTGTCACGACCTTCTGTGTTATTCAAACCGGCCCGTCCGATTGGTATAGTTTGTTATTTATAACGGTATGCTCTGGACAGGGGATGGAAATTATTAGTCACAATTTTAATAACGCTGTAAGGCAATGGTTAGACACTTTTAACGATTACACAGAATTTAAAGCGAATGTGCATTCCTTAGTTACTTCACTAAACGCTTTGAAATTACGTGAAAACAAAAATTAAAAACTATTTTATGAAAACCTCAAAGTATGGAATTTAGGTACCAGGAACCCATGAGCTGTTAGAGGTTAAACCCCATAGATGCATAATACATGAATTATATTTTCTTCGAATGCTCTATCACGACCACTTACTAACGAGTTGGATGTTCCAAATGAAAACTGGCACAAGTAGCGTTAAGGATTATCGAACATAACAACGTTTGGACCGAATGAACGCCCCTTTTCATTGCTTCGTCGCTTTTTGATGAATTCCTTTGATCATTGCTTTACACGTGGCACCCGTCTATTGATGTAGAATTTCAATGAGGGGAACCAAGTAATGACAGTCCGCCGCGATTCTTTGTTGGAGTAGTTTACTAAAAGAAAGCTATATTACCTTCAGTAAAAATGTTTGGAATGATAGACAAAAAAATAGTTTTTGGAGTCCCTCAAATACACAATAGAATTAGCATTAGAGAGACACGTATTACTACTTGCTTATACTGTATTTTATCTCCGATGGCGTATGGGGCCGAACAACGGCCAGACCGTGTGCACCCTCCTGCGATTCAGCCCATGACCTAAGGGTATGGCCCATGGCCTCTATGTAAATAATCGAGTCTCATAGATTTTTTAATTTGCACAATTACTTGTACGAAGGAGTGCATATCAACTTTAGTATTAAATAGTGTCCGGTGTGAGTATTTTTAGCGACAAACAATTGCTTCGTCTGATAATGAAGACTCTTTTTAGCGGAAGTTGATTGCACTTTGCAATTAGTCTGTGAACATTTAGGACCCCTGTTTGCAATGTAAACAGTTTTATTTGATTAATCTTGTTTTAACAGATTTTTACTGCAGATTTGTACTTTATTGTTACTGCAAGCTTTTATTTCATTAGTTAAAATTTACCAGTGTTTTTTTTTATAAATAGTTTATGAAAGGGTCTATTATATTGCTATTTTTATAGTGCGATCATGTGGTGTATTGGCTATGGTCTGTGTTGTGTCTGGGTGTCTCGAGCATCACGCGATGTGTCAGTGGTGACAGACGTCACTTTGTAAAGATGCGGTGCGCGTGTGGGATACGATTATATACGTGGTGTAGTGATGGTTGGCCCATAATATACCCAAGGACTAGAACGTAACAGACCATATTCTGTCACCAAAATGGCATACTGTATATAAAACGCCATACATCAGGCCGTTTAGCAATATTTTACGATCACCGAGGCCATTAGCCTATGTTTTTATGTAGTTCCAACCTAAAGATATGTTATGTTTTTTATTTGTCGCGGTAACAATGAAAAGTTATCGCTCAGACCGTCGCCTCATAAATATGTCGTTTTGTTATATTATGTAGACCTTTACTATATTTCCGGGTTAGAGAAAAAACTGAGTATTGTGAAAGGAAATATCATAATTTTCAGAGTATTTTCAACGGCCATAAAATGTATCAATAATTTGGTAATCTATAAAAACGTTTTTAAAAAAATCGACTCTGCAATTATAGAAGAAAAAACGGGTATTTTTTTTATTTTTATTTCGTTCAAACGTGTTTTTATATACATAAGAATTGTGAATTTCTTCGTTTTGCAATGTCGTTCCTTTTTATATTCAAATACAAATGTTACGAACTGATTCGATATACAGAACCGTATAATCCAATTTGAAACTGATAAGATTTGTCTCGTACATTTCTATTTTCGTCAAAGCGTTAAGATTTCTGAATAATTCAATTTTTCATATGTAATAGAGAAAATTGTAGGAGGATTTCAATTTATTTTACGTAAATATAACTTCTTTAATAAATTTAGTGTAGCAGACTTGCTTATACAGTCCAGAAAAATATGAGGACATAATAAAAATCATAATGGCACTGAAAGTATAAATCTTTTTATGTTTAGCATAAGTTTTATTAAAGCAATTCCGTGTTTCGTCTGATGAGTGTGGTGCCGGAGCCCTATCTTTAGTCCACTTTCCCTTCCTATCGTTTTCTTATAAGGAAATGATAGAAACAGGAAGTGGATTCGGCGGGGGAGGGGCCACGTATGAAGAGGAATTATTCTCTTTCTGTGTGTCTCCTCCTCCGTACATTAAGGGTAGGCAACGCATCTGCAATTGCAGATGTCTATGGGCAGCGGTTGCTTTGCTATTTCAGCGAATCCAGGTGGCTCCTTGCTCGTTTACCACTTTTTAATATAAACAAATAAAAAAACTAACAATAATTACCGTCTTTTACCGAAAGCCTACTACAGCATTTTTTTTAAACCAGTCCACCGGTATGTCGCATCAAGTAGTCTTATGAACTACTAAGTCCTTCCACCGTTTGAAGGTTCTCAGGAAGATGAAAGTGCGTGTCTATCAGTTTAAAAAAAACATATTATTAAGGATATTACATCGAAGCTTTTCTTAGCTATCGCTGAACGATACGCGTATAATGACGTCACGATACATTACGCGCTTTGTGGGGAAATAAATGGATTGGAATACTCATGTTATGTAATATAAAATGTATTTTCATAGCAAGATAATGTAATTACGAAACATTTAATACGAAATCGAAGGATGTTACTCGCATATCGATGACTAGAAAGTTTAAAGCCTTATACGCACCAGGATAGTATTTTAGTCGAGTAGCAAGTAGCAAGTATACAAACAAAGGATTAACTTATCTACTCTATTTAAATGTTGCTGTTCGGACACGTTTAGTTACTAAGTTACTATCCGAGGGCGTAGGTTTAGGCTTAAACGAGTCCGAACAGTAGTACATTTTTTGTTCGGATAAATGCTACTTACTACTCAACTAAAATACTATCCTGGTGCGAACAAGGCTTTACGGTAAAATAAAAATTGAATTGTTAATCACTACGGGACTCACTAAAGACATTTTGTTACATGACAAGTTTGTTACAAGAAGTCTACCGACGAGTTTAAGAAATCATTAACTGACATTGAGTATGACAGTAATGACCTTAACTTTTGAAGTATTATTTTGTGCTAAGAATAAGATATTGCCTTAACACAATTCGCATAAATATGTCGTAAAGAAAACCCTCGACCGTACTTAAACATAATAAAACAAACATTTGACGCCATGTGCTGCTCTTTTTACGTTAACTTCACGAAATTCGAAAAGTATTCGCATTTTATTTTAGTTAACAAAACAACTTACGAAGATGGGTATAGGTGACGGGTGAAATTTTTGTGTTTACATTGAATTTACGTTAAAATGTACCGCATGTTTAAGGAGATTAATGCTGTCACGTTTTTTATTAAGATAATGAAAGGAATGGCAATATTTCTGTAATAAGGGCGACGCTAGCGGAGACTCAGGGGTACATTACATTTTAAAGGTAAATTACATGTGGCTTAAGATAAAATGGTAGCAGTAATAAGTCGCTTGTATGTAGTTCGACCCATGATTGGCTCCATTTTCCGCAACTCTACGACTAGCGCGTACTTTGCGTTCAGACATATCTTTGAATTTCTTCGCCGATATGTGCAGGTTGCATCACGACAATTTCCTTTACCGTAAGAGGGTATGGTAAATATGTACATATGAAAATCGAAAAATACATTGGTACATGGCGTAATAAGTGGCATATTTTATCATTAAAAGTTTTATTCTATAATAACTTGAAGTTATCTAGTATTGTTTTGCCAACTCGAATAGTGATATTCGTAATTGTATTTATATTCTGTTAAACCGCAATGCGGTTTTGGACATTTTCCTTATTCTCCCAAAGGACTGCTTACAAACCTATTTCAATATTTAATAATGTTACCACTAAGCGACAATTGCAATTAGTTATATTTATATAAACGCTACGCTTATGAAATAAAACATCTACAGTAGAACCTGGATACGCGACAGTCCAAGGGATTGGAATATTTGTCTCGTTTATAGAGGTTTCTCTCTAATCCGTTTATCTCGCTTATGGGGGTAGCTCGTCGGGACCATAAAATTACTCTCAATTATCCTCAGTCAGGTTTAACTGTACACTAAAAATACGACACAAAGAGGCTATTCAAAGTATTAGCTTATAAAATAAATATAAATCAAATCATTTAAATATCAAAATATGTCTTAACCTAAAGGAATTTATATATCTTTAAACAATATAATGCGTAAATTGAAAAAATAGTTCAATAACATTCCTTAATAATTTGAACTATTCGAGTTATCTTAACCCTTAAGTGACCTGGCAGATGCGTTGAGAATTTACACTATTAATGTGATTTTAATTTCTATGCATTCCTTGAAAGTCAGACAAGAGGACTGGAATTTCCTTAGTTTGAATCATTTAGCGGTCGCCGCTCCGAGCTGTGGATCGCTTAATGACCTACTTTTACTTACAAAGTAACGTAAAACTAATAGAAATATCTTTGGTATTATTTACTGTGTTGTTGTTTTTGTTTGAAAATATTTTTCCACAAGCTCCAAGCAATTCTAATCTCGGCTGGTATAAACAATATGTATATAGATATACTATTTTCACTGACAAACATTTTTCAAAGAAATTGCATGTCTAGTTATCAAGTTAAAACAGATTTAAGTAACATTATTTTAAGTATATATTTAATTTACGTACTCGTAGTTCAAGACGAATTATTCTAAACTATTTTAAAATTGTATTACTACATAGTGTAAAAAAGTCGCTTTCTCTGTCCATATATCCCTATGTACGCTTAAATCTTTAAAACTACCCAACGGATTTTGATGCGGTTTTTTAATAGATAGAGTGATTGAAGAGGAAGGTTTGTATGTATAACTAGCGACCCGCCCCGGCTTCGCAAGGGTGCAATTATTATTAGTATGGCTGTCATATACATCGTTCATAGTCTTTCTATAGTGTATTTAGTATCAGCATTGTACTTTGCGAACCCGGGGCAGGTCGTTAGTTCTATAATAAACAAAGTGTGCACGAATAAGCAGCCATGTTAGATTGGTTGCACTTATTGTACTAGCTTACATCGCAAGCTGCCGGAAGTGCTCGATATTTCGGCTGACAGGGTGACGGATATATCCTGTATTTCCGTCGACCAGAACAAAGAGAATGGCGTAAGGGACGATGTATTTCATATTGTCTTTACACGCGAAACAAACTCACACCTTTGTATACTCATTCTTTTATTTATTTTGGGTTTTTGTGTGAGGAAAAGGTAAGTACATTTAGAAATAGGAATACATTTTTGTGTAATAGCAAAAAGGACTATGAATACGGTAGACTGGCTGTTGCTCGCGACTTCATTCGCTTGTAATTAAATAACATAGCCTCTGTTGGGGATAATGTAGCTTTGTAATGGTGAAAGAATTTTTGAAATCGCCTAGTAGTACTTGAGTTATTTCAATATATAAAAATTAAAAAATACAAAGATTCTCTCTTTATAATAAGTAGTATAGATATAGATAAATAAGAAAGTAAAAAGAAAAGCGACCAATATGTATTAAGAAAACTCATGTAAGAAACCGTCGGTGTTTCGATTAGGCTGAAGTACACAATGCTTAATGACCCAGATTCAATTCGACTAAAAGCAAACTCACACACGAGCTAACATTCCGATCGAATGCCGTTCGAGCGAAGTATTTACGCAGAATAATCTATTTCCAGTACAAAACATAAATATTATTGTACTAACTGTTAGCTCTTAATTGTGATGATTATGAGAAATCAATTAAGACACCCTTGATTATCGACTGTGAGTTCGACAGTAAATGTTTAACAACTAGAATCAATGTAGTCAAACCTGGATAAGTGAGTCATTCCCAGGTCCCGACGATCTACATCCATAAGCGAGAAACTCGGATTAGAAATAAACCTTTATAAGCGAGAGAAATATCGCGGTCCCTTGGACTGTCGCTTAACCAGGTCCGACTGTATTTACAATTTTATTCATCATTCGTTAGACGCGATGTTAGGGCGATATATTACGATGCGAAGGCAGATCGAAGAGAGCCGAGAA
>QDHC01005075.1:314008-324991 GCA_013186455.1 Papilio dardanus tibullus
CTACTATATTGTGAATGTATTATACATGAAAACCTTCCTTAAGAATCACTCTATCTATTAAAAAAAAAACCGCGTCAGAATCAGTTGCGTAGTTTTAAAGATTCAAGCATATATAGGAACAAACATAAAAAAGCGTTATAGTTTTATACTATGTAAGGATATTTGTTACTACAAAACTAACTTGTAATTTTTTCTGAATAAAAGAAGTTGTGCACATAATTTACCAAAAAATCCCAGTCTTCAAAACTGCCATATTACGGTATTGATATTCGATCTTACGATACCCGCTTTTAATATATACAACGCTAGTAAACGAAAACGAAATCCTTATTCCAGTACCCTTTTAATATTAAATGAGTATTTTCTAATTAAAGCAATCAAGCATTCCGCGTAGCGTTGCGTGACCGGTCCTGATAACACAATACTCCTGCCTTGTTATCAGCGCGTCTTGGTAACAAATTATTGTAGGTGGTTGTAAACGAGGCGAAGATAACCACAAGATGTATAAAATTATCCAATAGACTTTACTGCGATTTACCTTGATAAGAATTTTACACTTTTAAGAACACATTGCAGAGTATAAAAGTATGATATTTCTACACTAATTGGTTGGTGAAACTGAAGAAAACAAACAGAAAGGCATAAAAATAACTGATTGATTTAAGTAGATGGTTAACTGTACTGTATAATCTATACTAATATTATAAAGAGAGAAACTTTGTATTTTTGTATTTTTGTATTTTTGTAGTATGTATTTTTGTTTGTATTGAAAAAACTCAGGAAGTACTAGTATTAGCCGATTTCAAAAATTCTTACACCATTAGAAAGCTACATTATCCCCGAGTAACATAGGCTCTATTAGCTAATTCCACGCGGACGAAGTCGCGCACAACAGCTAGTATTTAACTAAAATATAATTTTAGTTATTTAAATTGTTAATTATGCAAAGAGATCTGTAAAGTAAAATGTGAAAAGTAAAAAATAAATGAATATAGTTGCAAAAGCATTACAGGATAAACTTAAATACTCTTTTGTTTTTAATATTTTATTCAAAGCAAAAGAAAACACTTTAAATAAGTTTGCGTGTTACCACAATGTTTGGTCCCTCGTGCTTAATTTAAACTACTGCCTACTGTATAAAGCTTGTGTTTTATCCGCTTTTTAATAAGGAAGTGGTCGAATAACCTTGCATGTTGAAGCTAATATAAATAATTTCTCTTTATTACAGTCTTCTGAAGTTAACATTTTAAATACGTGTTTTCTTATACAATGTGGTTATGATTGCACGAATTTAAACTTTATTGTAACGGAGTAAGGTTGATATGTTTAGGTTAAGTAGGAGTGACGGTTCAAGTAGAGTTCGCGTGTTCACCGTTCAACAGTAATTGTTACCTGCCAGCCTACCTCGGGTTCTTAACGCTTTTTCTTATAAAACCACATGGCTTTCAGTAATGTTTTTATGTTATGTCGCTACTGCAGTGTTTGCTGATTTTTCTAACATGTAATTTTCATTTTTATATAAATATTTTTTTACATTTTAAGTATACCTGCTTTACCTAAATTAAATTAATATATAGGATTAACGGCCGAATATTTTAATAAGTCTTAAGCGTCGCTTAAAATCTAAGTGCTGTCAAAATTAAACGAGATCGCCGTTGAATATAGAGTTTAAGCGTGGACGGATGTAAGACGCTCTTTAATATTTGAGCGGCATTTGAAAATTCAGCCCTGTAAGTTTTTGTCTATTATGTGTTGGTTAGGAGCTATAATATTTTTTTATTAAAGACTCCTTATACCGTATTAACGCGGATCACATTAGTATAAGTTGAGTTGGCACGTTGAGCAAAAGAGTTGTCTATTTACCGACGTGCCAATTTAAATTGGTCTCGTATAATTATTTAAATTGGCCTTACTAAAGGGTTGTTTTTAACAAGTATCTGTTTCGTATAATCTCAATAGATGTTTATAAACAAGTATTTATTATATTACAAAGGTTTTCTTAATAAACAAGGGTTACTTGGCGTTATCTTTCCCCTGGTTGCGTGACTATAGCAAGATGTTATCAGAACTTTGCGCCTCTTCTATTTCTTATCAATGGCTTTGAAGCAGGAAATAAATGTTTAGACCTTAGTAGTATATTTAAAGGAATGGATATTAAACGGATTTTAGTTACTAAATTCTTAATAGCAATGTTATTGTATGTAGCTAAGTTTACGAACTCAATAATTCATCCTTAGTATTGAACTATGGCCTAGTCACCTCTTAGGGTAGGCTCCGAGCCCCTCGGTGGGGACAAATAGTGAGCTCCTGATGATGTTTGATCTTTAAACATTATTTTAGAGTTTTCGTAAATGGTTTACAAGGTTATTAGTCGTTGAGTTGTTGAGTTGGGATGTATTTTAGAAATTTTTTATATGCTATAATAAGCTAGAATAATTATATTATATTACTCACGTACAAGTTTCATAATCAGAATTATGTTGTTACCTGAAATTAAAAGAGAAAATTAATATTTTAACTTTAAACTTTCGTGATTTTTCGTAAGAAACGGGAGTCAGCCCGTGATCATGGCGCATGAAATGCCGAAATATCGGGAGCTCAATCAGCTAAATCGTGGAAAGAATCCCGTTTCTTACTAACAATATGTTAATTAATATTTTCTTGCGAAGTTTTAATACACTGTATATGGTAATAAAAGTTATGGAATAAAGGTTAAAATTATTAAAAAAAACTTATATAATTTAGTTATTCATATATTAATATACAATAATAAAAGACAACGTAAAAACACTTTTCACACTTAATTTAAATAGTTATCCAGGATTTAAACATAAAAGCTTTGTACAAGAAAACCGCGAGTCTTTAGTTCTCTTTGCCTTTAAAGAGATTCTTTAAATGAGGCGTGAATACGCTTGAGTTTACGAAAATAAAAAAACGTAAAAACCTCTCGAAAAGGATGATATAAAAATGTTGTAAATACAATTTTATTCGTGTTATAAATAGCAGAGTAATGTAGGAAAATGTCTTGTTAACGCTTGGAATAAATTCGGAAAACGAAAGCTTAAAGATTGATTGATTTATTTTTGATATAATCCCATTTTTTTTACTGTACATTGAAAGTCACCTTTTGAAAGAATACTTTAGTCTTTATACTTTGACGTTAAGTTTAATTACAATAATGTAATAGTTCTATGTTAATAAACATGTAAACGAAAATTAAATACAAATATTATGAAGTAAGTAATATTTTTAAATTCATCTCCTTTCCCAGTATGTCGTCAACGTGTCGATACACGCCACGGATGGCGCCACTCACTTTCGCACCATTAATTTTCTCTGACAACTTTTGTTTATTCATTCTTGTGTCGTGAATATTTATAACTTTGTAATATATAAATTCATGACCTTTTTATTTATTATTTACGTATATTGTAGTGGTTAAAATAAATATATTGTAAACTACATTTTTGTCTTTAACTTATCAGGGCCCCCGTAAGGCCCACCGGCGACTGTCTGCAAAAAAAGTTTTTAGCAGCCCGTAATCGTTTTGAATTATTTTTTTTATGGTAGACACAGGTGCTTGAAATAAAGCAAATTATTGAACTTTATTTTTTTTTGAGTCCTTGGCTTTGGCGCCACTTATGGATGTCGCCCGTGTGCATTGCACACTTTGCATGTATGATAGCGGGGTCCTGTAAGTTATGACCATGTTTTTAGTTTATACTACTATAATTCTAATATTACTTTTTGTGTTTAAAAGTAGGCAAGTAGAAATAGTTGTCATGCAACTGTAAGAAGAGTACTATTACTTTGACTTTTTAAAGTGAGCGTTAGTATTGGAAAAATAGAGTGATAAAATTCGGCACCGGATTGTAAAAAAATCCTCAAGTTTCCCAACGCCGTTTAGATTCCTAAATCAATTTTCTCCTTTTACAAACCCAATGCATTCTGGGCCACAATATAAAAGGATCTTCAAAGTTTTTGTAACAAAGCAAAGGATAGGATATGCTGATGGATGAAGCGTCAAGTTACGTATTCTTATCTAATATTTCTTGTAAATTAGTTCCGTCTGTGGAAAAATTCTTCGCTTTGACAAATATCGTGAATATAGAATGGGAAATTACTTTTGTAAATAAATAATTTGATACTTGATGTCTACTTTGGGTGTCTTTAATCTGGATCGTTGAAATAATTTAATAAATGAAATAGGTTAAATTGTTAATTAATTCTGTTTCTATAGAAGTCAGTTTAAAAGCTGAATCTGTAATCATTAATTAAACAACTATATAAGCATCTAATTTGGATAATTATTTGTTTCTTACAACCTATTAATTCTGAAATTATTAATTTTAAACATAAAAAATAATTGAGTCAGCAAGCATAACTAACAAAGTATGTAAAAAAATGTGTAAATTACATTCGTAAATCTTTATTTACATATTTATTATATAATACATTTCACTTTAAAAACATAAAAAAATAAAACATATTATATAAAAAATAGTTCACCACCAGCTGCGGAATCCGATGACTCAAGAAACCAGTGGTCAGGGCTTCAGAGAAAGGAACCTCCTCACTATACGTGCGGTCTCCAAAATAACTGCCTTTTGTGAGAGCGAGAGCTTCTTAAGATGTTGGTCGAGGCTCTTCGCTATTAGTCCATGCACCGATACGACTATAGGAATAAATTTATTAAAAGTTTTGTGAGACATTATACTATAGGAATAATAAATTACATATTAAAAATATGATAAAATAAAGTTTAACTCATTTGCAGCGAATAGAAGTATTTTTAAAAATAGACAGACATAAAGTGTCACTCTATGTTAAAGAAACTAAAACTTTAGAGAAAAGCTTTGTTGTGAGTTGACAAAGTCGAGTGGATTTTCTATTTCCATCCTACACTCTGTTAATTAATTTTGACTGTGGATTTCAACGGTATTTATTAATAGAAATAGTCCAATGATTTTTTACATTTATTATGTATGGAATTTTAATTATATTCTAATGGAGTTTCATTGTTCAGAGTTATTTTAGTTTAGTTATTATTACTCGCAGACATGTTGATGATTTCCCTCCATGATGTCTAAAATCGTTTTCCATTTATCAAATAACTTTACCTTAAGTTTTGACGGCAGAAAAACTTGCATACAACAGGCAACAAATATCATGCAACCTTAAAATAATTCTAGCCGAATTTTGAAACGTCATTTAAATATAACAGGGAATTAAATAAGTTAACTCTAAATTCCTTACAAATGACATCTGTTAGTCTGCATTCACAAGGGCGTTTTTTTAAAGTCGGAGTTACCGCTTTTTTAACGCTCTCATCATTACGAATTTTGTAAAATCAACCTTGTTTCGTTCCTCCAGACCTCAAAATACAACCCTACGAGTTTATTTATTAATTTCAAGATATAGATATATTGTGATTTAAAAGCATCTCCGTGTGAACAGATACATAGAAATGCATTTGTACTATCTCAAGGGTTTTTTAGCGCGCGTTGAAAAACCGCCTATGTGAATAGGGGATAAGATTGTAACGTTTACTTTAATTTGTTTAAGTATAACGTTATATCTTATCTTTAGTCTATACTAATATTATAAAGAGAGATACTTTGTATTTTTTTATTTTTATATGTATTGAAATAACTCAAGAACTACTGGGCCGATTTAACTAATTCTTTCACCATTAGAAAGCTACATTATCCCCGAGTAACATAGGCTATATTATTAAAAACCACGCGGACGAAGTCGCGCACAACAGCTAGTCTTTAAATAAAGTGCATTTATGTTTTCTATATAAATATAAGCTTTCCTTTTAAGATAATAAAGACGTAGTAGTATTCCATCGCTTGCAGCGATAGTGAAATTGAATAGTTTTATGTTTCCCTCACATTTTAGAGAAGAGAAACTCTCAGCTTGTTATGACGCTGACTTGCTACAACTAATATCCATGTTATTTTATCATAAAGAACGTTATAGAATGTCCGTTAAATAGATTTAACAAAATGTTGCTTATTTAAAGCTAAATGTTACTGTAATTCGAGAATGAGGAGAGTAAATTATGTAGAGAGTTATATTTTAAACTAGCTTTTGTGCGCGACTTCGTCCGCGTGTAATTAAATAATACAGACTATGATACACCGGGATAATATAGCTTTCTAATGGTGAAATAATTTTTGAAATCGATCGAGGAGTTCTTAAGTTATTTCAATACAAACAAAAATACAAAGTTTCTCTCTTTATAATATTAGTATAGATTGTGATCTTAATAAATGATGGTTGTTTATGGGTACATGTTACGCTTTAAAAGTGCTATAAAAATTACCATTTTTTTAAGTAAAATCACCAAATTCCCTTTGTAACAAGTAAGTAAAGGTAATTAAGGTGCTAACTCGCTGATGTTAAAACCGCAAGCAAAATAAATCTTAAAACTTTTATTGAACAAAGCAAAGTAATTAGATAGATGTAAACTCCAATCTGTGGATTTTGAGTTTAATATTTATTTTAAATTATCCTTGCCTTAATACATTAGAGTTTTCATTTACAATAGGATCATATAGATTTTTTGTCAATTAATATGTAATGATAGTTCCACACGACCGATTCTGCCTTATTTAAAAAAATACTATTCCATCTCGTCATGTACGTGTCTTACTGCCTTCTACCTTCGTGTAAACCTGGCATAACATTATTGTGAAACGTATGAAAATGTATGTCAAGACACGTTTGTGTGAATAAATAATGTATAGAATGAAGCTGCGTCGTTGAAGCGACAGCCACAAAGTGGCCGTGCATAATGCGGACGCTAATGGTTTTAAATAATTTGTCCCACTGACATTGAGTTACAAGACACTTATGATTTTTTCTAATACTAAGAAACTAGAGTATGCCGGTGCCGGAGGCCTAATTTTAATCCACTTTCCCTTCCTATCCTTTGCCTATAAGGAAATGATGGGTAAAGGAAGTGGATTTTCCGGGGAAGGGGACGCATAGGGAGAGGAATTATCCTCTTGCTGTGCGTAAACTCCTCCGAAGATTAAGAGTAGGTAACACATCTTCAATTGCAGATGCCTATGGGCAGCAGTCGCTTCGCTATTTCACCGACTCCAGGTGGCCCCTTCCTCGTTTGTCAAATTTATAATATAAAAAAACTTCAATAGAGAAAAAATGTAAAGCAGTAACTAAAAACACGCCAAGTATTAGTGAGTTTTCATTTGTACAGAAAGTAAAAATATATAAAAACACCTATTAAAAATATATATAACAAACTACATAAATATAAAGATCTAGAATCAATCAGACAATCCAATTTAGTTAAAAGCAAATATGAGCATTTCGTCCGTTGAAATATTATTTCCTTTTGATATAAATGTATGCAATACATCTAATTTGCAATTCATTTTATGTGTATACCGTGTATACGAATCCTCTATGTTCAAAGGAAAATTTATAAGAAATATTTCAATATTTATTTTTGATACATTTCTCATTTAATTTCATAAAATAATTTATTATTTCCGTTTTTATTCAAAGATTTCCTTTGAGCGAGATGAATACATTAATTATAATTAAATTACTCAATTCAATTACATTGAACTTCTTAATTTAATTATTAACATATTTTTTTATCAATTTGTAGATGACAATATTTATTTCAATTATATCTAAACTAGCTGTTACTCGCGACTTCGTCCGCGTTGAATTAAATAATATAGCCTATGTTACTCGGGGATAATGTAGCTTTCTAATGGTAAAAGAATTTTTAAAATCGGCCTAGTAGTTCTTGAGTTATTTCGATACATACAAAAATACTAAAAATCAAAAATACAAAGTTTCCATCTTCATAATATTAGTATAGATATTGATTTTAAATCCTGTTTTATTTACTTTCAAATTAAATGCAAAGTTTTATACACAATATATGTGTATTCACGCAAAATACGCGCTAGTTGTGGAGTTGCGGAAAATGGAGACCATCATGGTCTCCATTTTCCGCCAAACCTTTAAACAATTTTTATTTGTATTTTATTTCTTAACAATACATTTATACACAAAATAACATTGAATTCAAGAAATATTATCAACCGTACAAATCATAAGGATGTTTCCGTCAGCAGGGGGAGTGTTAAAATTAAGCTGAACAGATGCGACGCTGTGACAAGGGTTGATTTCGGAATGGGGCCTATTGTGCTCTCCTACCCCAGTTCATACATATACAACATAGTCGTACGCGTTGTATTTCTTATTCAAAACTTTAACCGTTAGTTTCCATTGACAAAACACCTGACCAAAACAGATTCTTAGTCAAAGCGAATAAGTACTTCCTGTATAAAACTTACAGTAGATGAAACCTACGGTAATGCAGTCAGGAACGTAGCCACTTAGCAACGATTTGTACCGTTTAAAAAAACATTAACCCCCTTATTCCGAAAAAATCTATAAAGTACAGCGATAAACGAGGACGAATAAGTCGTGAATTATACGATACTGGAGGACACTCGGAACTAAATAAGATAGACCAGGGGTCTCATTAGACCAAATTATGTATCATAAGAAGTACCAGAAACAAAGATGTTCTGTATTTTGGAATCAATTTTATGAATGTACCAGTACCAAACGTAAAGTACAGCAGTAATAACGCTGATTCTCGTTTTGGAATAAAGCGGTTAGTGATTAAGTACAAGAAGAATCCAATAAATATCTTCGTGAGTAACTAAATGATTCTGTGTGTGTCATGTCTCACCATCATTCAACCATTTCAGATATATATTAAAAAAAAAGCGGCAAACGAGCCAACCTTGCTTTGTATGCATAACTTTATTACTTCGTAGCAAATAATACTACTAACAAAACCAGAAATCCTGCTACAATGACTAAAGTTTAATAACTCAATATTAATCTAAGCTTACCTTATAACCTCGTAAAGCGGACATTAAAAAAAAGATTTGATATCACATCATTAACGTATGTTGAATCACACGTAGGCTTGTTAATACTCTCACGTACAACCCTCGCCAAAAAGCTCCCCGTAAGTGGGAGGTAACTATGTCACTTCGACACGCCGACGAAATTCACAGGAACACATTAAAACGAACATAACCTTCTCTCCACGTGTAAAGTAAAGGTAAAATATTAATATGTAAGAACATTTCTTGTTACTCACGGAATTTCTGATGCCTCTTTGATGATAATTCTTTATATGAAATCCATTTTTGTACGTTTCCACATCAATATTTGAATTTGAATTTAATTATGTTTAGGAAAAGGGAATAAATTCGATGCAGTCATGGGCATATAATTTTTTGATGTTTTGATTTTATTTTTACATCATAACTTAGGCCTACGTTTCTGGCATCCTAGTACCTGTGTTGTAGAATTAACTTACGGAATAAAAAAAATAAAAATAAAATTGTAAATAAAGAGTTGTTACCAAAAAACGGCCTCACTCCGAATCAAAATCTCCGTTTTAATCGCGAACTCGGTCTAATGAAGCCTTATCATTAGAAATAGATACGTTCGTAAATATTTTACACATAGTTAAGTATAAGACATCATTTGAAACAACTACACGATGTAGGTACTCGAAGTGAATTTAACACGAAAATTGTCCAGGGAATAGGAAAACTGAGGAAAGCCAGCGGCCACTTTAATCGTAAATTGAATCTGAATAGCGGGGGAATTACATTTATCCCTTGTAAATTGCGAGTTGTCGAGAGAGAAAAACATTTACGGACTCCCGACATCCTTTCGTGTTGTATGCAAATTAAATGAGGATGTGTATATCCCGTGCACTCGCCGGACAACGCTTACACGACACTATCAAATTGTTTCTGTGTATTTTTATGTCAACATTTATCATTGGGACACAGGAACAGTTTCCACTAGCAAACACTTGTATAAAACGTACGCTATCTTTCTTATTTTATTTAGTAGAACAGAGAACACTGTATTTTATTTATATGACAGTAGATCATAACAGCGCCAGAAAACTTATCGATTGGTGTGACCCGATTTTAAACAAAAAATGTAGAAAAAAACGAAATTAATACAGTTTTACTGATAATCTGTAGTTTATAAGAAAGACAGCTCCATCTACAGAAAGTAATGAATATATAAATACACTTGTAAGATAAAGTTCAAATCAAGGAAATCAATAAAATATTTATGTATTACTTGTATAGTGTTATACACGGTGTCACGTAAGTCGACGCTAAAACTGACTCAGGTGATGAACAAGTCGTAAGAGACACCAGAAAAATATAAAAAAATCTATGTCTAATAGTTTTTGATAAATTAAATCTAAATTTTCGAAAAAAGTACACCCTGTGATGGTTTTTTGATTTTACAAAAATTACAGTAACATTTAAAGTCTTAACTTAATACCGAAAATAATTTATTAACTTGTTAAGATCATGACGTGTCGCTATCAAATAAAAATTCAAAAGGCAATGAATTTATTACTCGCAGTTCAAGCGCCTACTTAACTATCTTTACGTTGAACTAAATAAAGAAAAGATTAACCGTGGTAGTTAACATCGCGGGTTAATTTGTTATATCGTAAATCCCCTTGCATGTTAAAGTTTACCCTTTCAAGTTCTACTTAACACGGAAAACTTTTACTATGTAAGCACCGTGTGCATTCTGATGCATATCTACTTTAATATCTAGAGATATTTAAAAGCGCTTTTCTAAGTTAGATTACGTATAAATGGAGGTATATTTCTAGTCTTGTATAGTTAGAATTTTATCAGAAGGTCAAGATGTGGGTACAGGAAAGAGAGGGTTGGAAAGGACTCCACCGACAAGGTTAAAAACCTTAAATTAAAGAGAGAAGTGATAGATGTTACTCAGTGATAACGTCGGTTTCTAATGGTAAAGATTTTTAGAAATCGGTCCAGTAGTTTTAAAGTTATTTCAATACATTCAAAAATACAATCTCCTGTTTATAGTATTAGAATAAACTAGGTTAAGAACGTG
>QDHC01005075.1:325215-342725 GCA_013186455.1 Papilio dardanus tibullus
ATAAAAGTATTTTTATTTCTAGTGTATTAGTTGTTTTGGTAAGTTTTTTTTGGTATATTATAAAGTGGCAAACGAGCAAGCGGCCTGTATTCGCTGACACAGCGAAGCGACCGCTGCCCATAGACATCTGGAATTGCAGATGCGTTGCGTACCCTAAATCTACGGAGGAGGAGACGCATGTTGCCGTTGCTTAAAATATTTCTTGTTGTAACTATCTGTAATTAAGTTAAATTATATAGCGTGATAATAGTGTTAGCTGTTCTGAGTAAAAATGTATTATAATTTAAGCATTTGACGGTTCAAATAAATAAGTAAAGTAAATAAAGATAATTATGAGAAAGTTTTCTATACTAATATTATAAAGAGAGAAACTTTGTATTTTTGTTTGTATTGAAATAACTCAAGAACTACTAGGCCGATTTCAAAAATTCTTTCACCATTGGAAAGATACATTATCCCCGAGTAACGTAAGCTACATTATATAATTCTACGCGGACGAAGTCGCGGACAACAGCTATTAATTCAAAAAATGTTTTATGCCTAAACTATATTTAAGCACATGAATTAAGATACATTTTGTAGCGAAAATATAAAGTAAAAGTTTTGTTGACTTTAAAGACACGAGAGGCAGTTTATACACAAACTAAGGGGTGATACGTGTAGTTTAAACAATAGTACAGACTAATTAACACTTGGAGGACATCTACTTCTTTTCTAATGCTAACTAACGAGGCTCTACACTCACGGTGCTTTTGTGACGCTTATCTATGTTAGTTGGCGTTAGAGTTGTCGGTTGCCCTAATTGCCTACTTTAATGTGACTTATCAAGCCAATTAGTTACGATCAAAGACTGAGGGGTACATTTTTGCTTGTTTTAGATTACAAGAGGCTTATTTTTTTACTAAGTTAATCTATTCGCGAACTTTACAGTTTATTCTGTTAGATATACAATTGTTACATAGTTTATCTGTTTTTTTGGTAGCGTAAATGGCATTTGGTTTTATGTTTACTATGCAGTATAAATCGTTGTTTTTTTGTTTAGGAATGTTAACGAAATTCACGAAATGTTTTAATATTTTCAAGAAATTGAATATGTACGCCATCTAGTATCACTTGGAAAATGTAAATTGGAGTTATGGCCGGAGCGAGATTCATGCATAATACATTATTGTAAACTTGCACATTAAAGAGGGTACTTTTAATGGAATCGAGATAATATTTGAATTCAATTTGGTGTCAGACGCCTTGGCTCGGACAAGGGAGGTATGATATCGCTTTATCTTCCCTTCATTTGATACAGTAAAATTATTTCACCACAAAATGAAGATACAGTCTAACCTGGATAAGCGACAAACCTCTATAAGCGAGAGCCATTGGCCGGTCCTGACGCGCTACCTCCATAAGCGAGATAAACGGATTAGAGAGAAATCTTTAGAAGCGAAACAAATATCGCAGTCCCTTAGACTATTTCCCAATTGTATCAAACTGTCTATCAATATGAATTTCCTTTATTACTATTAAAGATTATAATATACTAAAGGTTTCTTAATCTAGCTGTAAAATACAATATTTCGCCAGCGCCATCTCGTTTCTTCGCTAATGCACTAGTCTCAGGTGGTAGCACTTACAAAATATCCTAAACTAGAATATAATTTCCTTAGGTGGGAGGAAAATTCTCTGAGACACGTTTAAGTGAACATTACCTCGGATGTCTTAAGCGACTACCTTATTAATATGTATGACTTACTTTCATTCCGTCCCCACGGTAAATTAATAACTTTATTTTTAATCTTCGTTGTAATATTTACCCGACGCTATTACTGTGAAGGAAAACATCGTGATGCAACCTGCACATATCAGCGAAGAAATTCAAAGATATATTTGAAGTTAAGTAAAATACGCGCTAGTCGTGGAGTTGCGGAAGATGGAGTCCATCATGAGTCGAACTACATTACAATAGTTTGATGAAAAATAAAGCTTTTTAGAATGAAAGTATTTTTATACCTATTTTACTTTCTGGTGAATTCAATATGTGTTATTTGTTTTATATACGAAGTCATTACCTTTCACCATTTAAAATTTTTAGATACAAAAAATATTTTCCACGAAAGAATTCGAGTTATTCTTTGTCTATTTCGTTATTTTATTTTACTATTGCAGTTTTGTAAAGAAGAAAATATTTAACGAAATTAATAAAAAATCTTGTTATGTAAAAATACAGTTAAATAAAATATTGGTGTAACTGCTTTTGTAATGTTTTAGTAGTAATCATAAGATTACGGTTTACGTAATCAACTTTAAGCTTTTTGTCAAAATATAAATTACTACCTGTTGTGCGCGACTTCGTTCGCGTTAAATTAAATAATATAGCCAATGTTACTCGGGAATAACGTAGCTTTCTAATAGTGAAAGAATTTTTGAAATCGGCCCAGTAGTTCTTGAGATATTTCAATACATACAAAAATACAAAAAATCAAAAGTACATACTTTCTCTCCTTATAATATTAGTATAGATATAGATTTATTCTGATTCCAATAAAACAACAATTTGCCAAAAAATACTAAATTACCGATCTCATTACAGATATTTCGAATTATTTAAGTTGGCTACATTTTATTTGGATTAAATACGACTAATTACATATTTCTTGGCAACGAATGTAATTAATTGCTATTTGTCTGTTTTAAATCGTTTACTTTAATTAAAAACGGTATTCATTACGCTGTGAACAATCTCTACAATTTGTTGTGTAATTTTATTGCAAGTTGAAATAATGTTTTAATATAATTTATTTTTACATTTGCTAAATTGAAACGTTTTCATTTTATATTTCGTTAATACGATTATATGAAAAATACAATTTTACTCTTAAAATATACAATTATGAATGCCTGTGTGTTAACCCACACACTAGCGCTTTTTCAACGCGCGCTAAAAAAGCGTTGAAATAGAACAAATGCATTTCCATGTATCCGTTCACACGGAGGCGCATTTCAAATTTTATCGCGCAGCGTTTAAGCGCTGTACGAAAGGAACTAGTCATATTACAGCGATCGTATGAGCGAAGGCGTTAAAAAACGTCAACGACAACGTTAAAAAAGCGTTCGTGTGAATGCTAACTTACTATTTAAAACCATTTTACATAGATTTATAATTTTATAAACTTTATCGTATTCCGATGAATGACGACTAACTAAATTATTTACGAAAGATAATCAAAAAAATAATATTCAAATGGTTCACTTTTTTGTATAATGTTATTAAGAATAAGTTCAACTTGCAATAAGAATAAGCGCTGGAGGCTATTTTATAAAGTTATTGATACTCAACTGCCACAAAATTTAAAAAAAAAACTAAAAAATATTAGTTTAACAATTTACCTTGAAGGTTTGTTCTTTGTAAAATTTTATAACAAAAAAACTGTAAAGGTCAATGCCTAGAGGCGAATCTTATAGAATCATATTAAAAAGTAAAGTACGCCCACGGATTAACATAATAAGTAAAAATAATTGAAAGTATCAGATTTTTATGCTTTAGATAATAAAGATTTAAGTTATGGATTTTCAGAATTTGATATTAGAATATTTAAAACACATCTTATATGTAAAAATAATTAATTAAGAATTCATTTTAAAAACTGCTTAATTTTAGTTCTTTCTATTGCCATTAGTCGTTGATATATAAAAATAGGAAACACTGATATATTATATCTACTTAACGTATAAAACTATTTGCAAACGCGAATTGAATAAGACCGTGCCGCATATAAAATTACTTTGGTATTATGTACGTTCATAAATATGAATGTGAAATAATATTAAAAGGGTACCCATGCACGTTTGCTTTTAGCTAAATTGGATTATGTGATTGCTCGGAGTGGGCAAATAATGTTAATACTCACAGTTACGTATTGCTTAATATACATACATACATTCGGATTCTTTTGACATTATTATTATTTATTTCAATAATATTTAAAGGCGGGCAACGCGTTTCTGTCACCCCTTAGAGTAGGCTCCTAGCCCCTTACTGGAGACGTATAGAGAGCTGGTGATAATGATAAAGGCGTTTGCATCCTCTGGCTTTGCAGACGCCTATAGGCGGCAATGATCAATCTATCTCTTTAAATTGGGAAGAAATATCTGTACGTCATAACATGTTATCAGGGCAAGCGAAGAGAGCCCTCTACAACCCTACAAAGTTTAAAGATTTTTAGTACAGTTAACGACGAAATTGTTTATCTTTCAAATACGATCTTTGGCACAGTCATTTCGATTGATATCTTTATGTACATTCAATCGTAAAGTTCTGTTTTATCATCACCAGCTCACTATACGTCCCCACCGAGGGGCTCGGAGCCTACCCTAAGGTGGTGACCAGGCCATAGTCAACCACGCTGGCCCAGTGCGTGATGGTCGACGTCACACATATCTTTGATTTTCTTCGCCGATATGTTCAGGTTGTTTCCCTTCACCGTGAGAACACCGGGTAAATATGTTCATATGAAATTCTAAAATCGAAAAACACATTGGTACATGGCGGGATTCGAACTCGGGACCTGCTAAGTATACGTCAAGAGGTAAGCCCCTGAGCCACTGATGCTCTTTGTTATATACAAACTCTCTTGCTCTCTGTTATATACAAACCCAAAACCCATTGGGTTGATAACCTCCTTCTTTTGTAACCCGTTTAAAAATAGAAGCTACGGGAGCCCTCCTCATTTTGCATCGATTTTAGCTAGTTAAGTCATAATGTCATCAATCGATAAAATGTAAACAAAAAAAACACACGGGTGACAATTGTGTAAATGATTAACGTACACAACGCACACGGTATGAAATATCAGGCTACGTCACAACGCATTGCGCGAAACGGCTATTTGTCACTCGATTATTTTGCACGGAGTCGATTTATAGCAGGCCCGCGTCCTGTAATTAGTCGAGTTTTTTTTTGTTAGGAAACGAGAAATTAATCGAATAAATTTCGACCGTGTCAAACGTTAATTATCAACTGTTGTAGATTTATTACAATTTGATTAACAATTTCCAATTTTAATATTAAATATTTATGTCAGCTATACGTATTAATCACTAATTCCAACATGTTTTGTATTACAATACTTTTACTGCCAACAATACAATTAGGTATAACAAATTTGTAAGTTTTTCTACAATTATCTTTTCAATTAACATATTTTTGTCCATACTTATGGAATGGAATAGACCTTGGGGGTTACCCAAAGTAAATTCGCTATGTATGGAACTGACAATGACGTCCGATATCTCACACGTCACACGCAATGACTTATCGAATGTCAATGTCAGTTTCATACATTTTTATCGATTCCAGCAGCGACATCTCCAATCGAAAAGTACTTTGGGTAGTCCCCTTGTCTCATGTCATCAGTCAGGCTAAACGACATTGCGTGACTCGAACTATTATAGTTAGGTAAAATTGGATGGATATCCAACATACTCGTAATATTAGACCGAAGTTGAAACGGTGACTAATAAAACTTTATCAGCCACTGAAATTTTGGATGTATGTTCTATAAACTAAAAAGAATTAATATTAAGTACTAAACTAAATTACTTTTTAATTTTATAAAGTGATGCAGAAGGAGACGCACAGAAAGAGGATAATTCATTTTCATATGCGTCCCCTTCTTCGCCAAATCCACTCCCTCTTCCCATCATTTCCTTATAAAAGGATTAGAAGGGAAAGAGACTAAAATTAGGCCTTACTTATATAGTCCCTTAGTGTTGATTTTCTATAGTTTCGTGTAACGAATTATGCACCGAGGTTACTAATCGAGTTCTCGTTTAGTAACCAGTAAAAAACTAAATGCTGTAGTAAGCAGTTTTTTAATTACATAAATATATTCGTGCAATTATCCGCATCATTACTATATTCCTAAGCAAATTACATACTGACTGCATTCGCGCTTTGCTAGTGACACGTATAAACACAGTCCAGGTTTGTAAAGGCAGGGACAATCGTGCAGTGGTCCACAAACACGACGAAGGCGTCAATGTAAACAGCAAGACCGGTCAATTAACGAACGCACCCGTTCTCTGACTGAACCATACGCCACCGACACCCCTGTTTGACTACCGCTTGTGTGAACGCCTTTATAATTATTTGACGTTTAACTAAAAATGTCCTTTAACTTTATAATTGTAAGTGATAGTATTCGTGGTATTAAAAACTAAACCTTTCTCAGAAAAATACTTCTGAAAATAGTCATCGAAATATCTGAAACAAACGTGCTTAAAGCTGGCAACAGACGCTCAGTTTTAACTGCACAATTTTAACCGTACAGTTCGACTGTGCAGTTAAAACTGACTTGTTTAGCCAAAACTGAGAACTGTACAGTTCAAATTGACGTGTGTAAGTCAGTTTTAAGTGTACAATTAAAAACTAAACGTCTGTAGCCGGCTTGAAAAAGTAAAAGCGTCAGCTTAAATATTAATACGGTAGAGAAGATAAATACGTAACAATGTTTTGAAATCCGTAGGTGCTTAGAGTAAAATATAGCTGCAGGTAACACTTTAGAGCAATTTATAAACGCCAAGATTTCACCGCTCGCCGCAACTTGCTTGAAGTTTATAAAGTATTTTAAAACTTCAAAGCACGAAGTAAACTTATATTTCAGTAATATGTGAATATCCTTATCCTTACATAGTATAAAACAATAACGCTTTTTATGTTTGTCCCTATATATGCTTGAATCTTTAAAACTACGCAACGGATTTTGATGCGGTTTAATGGATAGAGTGATTCATAAGGAAGGTTTTCATGTATAATACATTCACAATATAGTAGAGTAACACTGATAACCTAAAGGTTTTTAATATAATGTGGTAAATTAACATATTTTTAGCGTTTACATTGCAAACGATGCCTGAACCCTACAAGATAGATCAAAATAATGTACAACAGTATTGTACAACTTAAAAAGGTCTATAAAAAAGTATCAGCATTATACCGATTTGCACCCGTGCGAAGCCGGGGCGGGTCGCTAGTAATATATGAAAGGGTAATGTATAATTATTGTACTTCGTAAAGAGGAATAATTAAATGGTTCTTAATTTGTTCTTGCTAAAAATAAGTTGGTATTTTTTATAGGAGAAAGGGACAAAGAAGCAGCGGATCAACTAAATTAATTCGTTCGACGCCCATGGACATCTGTAACGCCAGAGGAACCACAGATGTGTTGCCGGCCTTTGAGGGAGGAGTACGCTCTTTTCTTGAAGGCCCCTAAGTTATAACCGTTTGTAAATACCGTTGAGGGCAGAGTGTTCCACAACGCGGCTGTGTGTAGAAAACCTCGTCGTTGTGGAATGCCAACCATCGAGGTGGTGACGATGGAAGTTGGCACTGTGTTGGTAATCACGTTAGGCAATATTGGTCTAGTTTATTTCTTTTTAATTGTGCTCTGGCAACACTATGACAATTTTTATACACACACACACAATACAGCCTAAACTCTTTATAACGACTTCAAAAACTTACTATCAAATTATCAAAAAAACACTTATTGCCGTTTCCCAGAGTCATTTTGTTGTTACCCAGGACGTTCCTAAGCTTACGGCTTCATTAGACCGAGATCGCGGAAAAAACGGAGATCTTGCTTCGGCATAAGGACGTTTTTCACATGACAGGGGTCTAATGAAGTCGTAAGTGTACATATAGTACGCAAAACACTAATCTAGTGTGCAGGTCTTGAGAATATTCAGGTATTTGGCAAACACATGTGACCGGAAAATGTAAATGCATGGACCGTCCAAGTATCACTTTGAGAATGTAAATTGAATGGGACCAACTCAGTCACGATTCATGCATAAAAGATATTCTCTGAAAACTTGCACGATCAAAAGGATTGCAGTACAATCTGTGTACTTCAGTTTTTATTAAATAAAACTATTTATTATGAACATTAATTCTATCTACAATTTTAAATAAATATTTTAGATGGCCAATTATTAGGACTACTACCATAAGGACTCATTATGTGTCTGGGATCAAATTATTTGAATACAATCAGATTGGAGTCCATTAAAATTAACGAAAAGGACAATTGTAATGCTACTAACACTTGAAATACAGGAACTTAAGTTGTAATACAATATATTTTTTTTCCTAGCCTTGTAAAAGGCGTAGTAAAGATTATAGGAAGCCAGACAGAACTGAATAGCCACTTTAATAGTGAATTGAATTTCAATAGCAAGAGAATTTCGTTGATGGCTCGTAAAAAGGCACTTACATCTGAGTTTTCGAACAATATTCAGGGCAGCTGTGCGATTTATTTTTACTGATATACTCAAATTAGATTAATACCAGTTTTACAGTATTTTTATATGATTAAATGATAATAACGGTAATAGTTACGTTATCACCAACTTCGGATAGAAAAAGTTTTTTTTTATTTTTCTTTCTTTCAATTCTGCTGTTGTTACTCCATGATGGATGTAGTGTATTGGCTATGGTCTGATTGTCTATGAATGTCTCAATCATCACTACAACACTCGAGCATCACGCCATGTTGACAGTCATGACAGACGTCAAGCACAGCGAGAGGCAGTGCGCGTGTTGGAAACGATTATAGACGTGGTGTAGTGATGATTGAGACACCCATAGACAACCAGACCATAGCCAATACACTACATCACTCTTAACTTATGGAACACTTTATTTATTCATCTCATTTTTTATTTCTCTATAAGGATAAGTTAGAATACTACTAAATACCTACGTGGGTTTGAAAGGATGGAAGTTTGTTATCAAGCTGGAAGAAGTTTAGAGCAGAGACAGATTACGTTCTGAAATAACGCACTTTTACCTGACTTTTTTAATTAGGCGACATTAAGTTTGAAATAAAAATAATAGTCACAGTAACTACGCTTCAGAGTTGAACTCATATGTCCTCTACCTTTGTGTAGAGCGTGATTTATTAGAGCAAGTATAATTCTCTTTGTGTTTGAAGTTGTAGGGTAGTCGACAAACAGAACGCGACATCGTGGCCGAGCCAAAGTAAACACCGCCTTGCCCGTTGCCCGGTCAATTAACGGTCACACCCGCTGAGATATGGTGCTGTGCCTATAACTATAAGTCACTTAATGACATAGAGTTATGTATAACGAATTTTTGCCCGCGAGTCTTTCCGCGCGGAATTAAAAGACATAGTAAGTAGCCTATGTGCTTTTCCAAACTATGCTCTATATCTGTGCAGAAGTTCATCGAGTTCCGATGTGCTGTTCTAGATATACCTTCTAACAAACATTCATGCATTGATCATCTAAACTAATTCTCGCATTCATACGTATACTTTGGAGACCATCAATATTGATTGATCTGTCAATATTGTGAATCTGATTGATCAGAGTCGATTATATTTTCAATTTAAATTTTAAACCTGCAAAACATATGTATTATATTCTACAAATAAAATTACTAAAACAAATACGGTTGCGCTTTGCAAAAATTGCCACAATATATTAATGGCGCTGATAGAAAAAGTTTCTTGTACACAAGTGCTCTTTCGAAAACTCATCCTGACTCGGTACGAAACAAGCTTCGTATGCTGTAAATATATTTGGGGGACTATTTTAAATTTGTTTCTCTGTAACAAACAAAAAACAGAAAAGGTAAAAATACACCATGTTTCGTAATTAGGAAGGACGAATCCAAAAACAAAGAACTGAAAAAGGACTAGAGCAGAACATAATAAAGAGTGAAATGAAAAATGAAGAATTTTTTATATGGAACATAAAAATAAGGCGAAAAAGCCCGTTCTATACTCTGTAATGCCAAGAGTAATGAAACATCTCATTTTAATAGAAACGTTACTCACTTAATAAAATATTTCCCTTTATATGTAAAAAAATAAACATATAACTAACTCCGTATATACTTGCAATACACAAAGGCGTTGCGGAATTGTTTGTGAAGTGATAACTTATTTAAAGCCTCACAAAAACAAGCTGACGACAAAAAAGTGAACAAATACAGATTGAATTAAAAAGTTTTATTAACGCGAAAGCTTTTGCTCGAAAGTATAAAGCTTTAACTGATAGGCACTGGGAGGCATTAAAAATGAAAAGTTTATCTCTGTTTAACATTTTAACAAACACATTCAATGTATGGAAGCAACATGTGTATAGCTAAATAAGGTCAAATTAGCCGAAAATTCTTTATTTAAGTTCTTTACAGGTTTTTTTACATTCCAATTTGGTAAATAATTTACAATAATTAATATAATTTCCTTTATCTAATAAAAGTCAAAATAACTCGGAAAATAATTACCAAAAAAATGTAGAAAAACTTTAATAAAATTGTCAAAACAGTAAACCTTTTTTGACCACAACGCGTACATGTCTGAAAAAAAAACGAAATTCTACGAAAATCAAAATGGACAAGAGGAAAACAATCAATCATCGGTAGTCGAATAAAAAGAGCGCGTCGACTGGACGGCTCGTTCATCGAATCACAATCTGTGTAAACTCTTCCCTAACTACGTAAAAGTTGGAAAAAACTTCTAAATAGGAATTACCTTCTACATACACAAAAATGTTTTTATTTCTATGGTACTGTTTTTCTGTAAATAGACTAAAGAAGAGATGAATAAAAAGTATTTTTTTATTCTCGTAGACAATAAAAAAATCTATTTCGAAGACCATTTAGTAATGAAGTAATTCATAATAATTCATAATTCATTTATTCAATAAGCACACACATATTTACAAAAAAAATGATTTTTTACAAACATAAATGTGCACCGCGCAATTATCATTTAAATGCTCAAAACTAAATTAAAAATGGTGACTAGCGTTACACTTTATAGATAAAATTTAAGTGTACGAAAATCTAAATTTCACAAAGCGGATTCATTGTTGTATCAAAATTGTTTACGTAACTTATATCGGAACACGAAAATTTCCTGTTAGTTTAAAAACTTTTTCATTATATGTTTAATCGAAAACATAACATAAACAATTGCTCGTGAAACAACAATTGTTATAGGCAAAGTTAGTAATATAAACATTGTTAACTCTATACAAACATTTCGTTATATTATAGGGAAAACTAAAATAAAAATATTAAGGCAACCAATATTGAATTAAAAAACAAAGTCGCTTTCTCTGTCCCTATATCCCTATGTATGCTAAAATCTTTAGAACTACGCAATGGATTTTAATGCGTTTTTTTAATAGATAGAGTGATTAGAGAGGAAGGTTTATATGTATAACGGGAGGGTTGCTACCCTCCTGGCTACGCACGGATGCAATTATTACTAGTACGTCTGTTATACACAACGTTCACAGTTTTTCTGTAGTGCGTTTAGCATTGCACCCGTGCGAAGTCGGCGCGGGTTGCTAGTTTAATAAAACATAGTCTTAATAATTAGACATTATAGTTTTCGATAACAATAGTATTTCCTATTTTCCCGTTAGAAACTAAAGTTTCAACGTAATTAGATTAAGAGCACTATACGTATATAGGAGCTCTGTTGACAATACGTTGCCTCTCCCTCATTAAACTTTGTCCAAAGATCCTGCAAGACAATGCGCCTCCGGACCCTTTCTGCCTTTTATTTCATTTCTACTGCTTGCCCGAGTACGGCCCCTTGTTTTGTTTTTAATTTAAACCATTCTATTTCGTTCACTAATGAGACCGTAAACAATTTTATGTAGGTAATGTAATGTCGCTTCTAAACTATGTCACTTCATTTGATTTATTATATTTAATTTACACATTATTGTAGAGATAAATAAAATGTGTAAATTAACATGAATAAAAAAGTAATGAAATTGAATGTGGACGGATACAAAGGAAGAGGAAGGCCAAAGAAAGTTTTGTGTGAAAGGAGATATGCTGAAAAAAGGGTAAATTCAGAAATGACGGCTAATAGGGAACTATGGAGGAGTACAGTATGTACTGTGCCGATCCAGGGACAAGGGCAGTATAATGATGATTTTAGAGAAAAAAAACATTACATCTTTAATCATAATTTTGAACAATGTTGCAAGAAAAAGACGAATCGTAAAAGCATGTAACGCTTGAGGCGTAAAATGAGAGAATGTCAAAAAGAAGATTGGCAAAACTTTGCCAAATCTCAAACAGGCGGATTAAAGAACAAGGAAAAACTCCGAATACGTTTTCACTGTTTCAATTTAAACACAAAAGCCTTTCTGAAATACATTTTTAAATATTACAATTCTCCGCGAACACCGCGAAAGAATCATTCATTGTCAAATTGTAAAACAAATTTTACTCGTCATAAACTCTTGACAGGTACAAATTTAAAAGGGCAACAGAGTGTTAAAACACAGTTAGGCTTTTCGTACACAAGCTACAATAGTCTGCTATTTCAGTCTCTAAGCGGGTTACGCAGTACAAGCTTATACGTCGGCGATGCGTATCTGTCTACGAACCTCTGTGATATAACTTCAATGATATAATTGCCTTCAAGAGCAGAAAATGGTCACTAAACTACAATGTTTCGATTATATCTTCATGTCATATTAACGACTGGAGGGCTATCCAAATTACTTTCCAATTTGCTATCGCTGATGGAATCGACAAAAACGTATGAAACTAACAATGACATTCGGTAAGTCATTGTCACGCGTGATATATCGAACGTCTTTGTCAGTTCCATACATTTTTGATGTTCACTATCGAATCTCTTTGTAGCGCATGTACTTCGTGTAAGCCCCCTATAGTCGAAGGTTAATTTCTTTATTTAGCTTAGCTATAAAGGAACTAATGGTCTCTAGTCTCTACATACGAGTATTACGGTATATAAAACGTAAAATAAAAGGAAAAGAATGTTGAAACAACTTGAAGTTACTTTAAGTCTTACTCAATTAAGCTTAAGTCAGGTTTGACCGTATTGCTTCCAACAACTCTTTTAAAAGTTGAAGTAGTTTTAAATCGCGTCTACGAGGAAGCACTTGAAGATATTGACATTTTGTTAGGGCGAGCGAAAAGGCTTTCCCGTCGCCTCTTGTTTGTGGATAAAACTCTTAATAATTTTAAGGGCTCTTCAACAACCTTTTCTTTCATCTTCTATTTGTGATACGTTTTCATTTTAATTAAATTAATTTCTAATTTATTTATTAGACATACCACAGAAATATAATTAAATATTTATTTGAAGAAAAGTTCGACCATAAGTCACCATCATCTCGCGTAATACGTAAAAAAATAACAAAATAATAATCATTGCAAATACTATTACCCTTTGACCGCTATATCGAAACTATTAAAGAAAAAAAAAGAAAATCCAATACATTTTTAAAGGTATAATTTACCATGAATAATAAAATTATGCCACTTATTTCGAGAAAAACACACGTTTGAATAAAAAGTTTAACTTAACTATCGCTTAAAAACTTTTACAACTCTCATGGGGCACTTGAATATTTAAGGCAATTGCGTGAGTCTGTTCCTTTATACTTTTCATAGTGAATAATGTAATATTAAATAGGGGTAGAAATGCTACAATTTAATAACAAATTAATCCATGATATTTTTTTGTAGAGAAATTATGAATAAACGTAATCAAAAAGTTTTATTTTTATAAAACAACTAGCTGTTGTGCGTGACTTCGTCCGCGTGCAATAAAATAATATAGCCTATGTTACTTGGGGATAATAAAGCTTTCTAATGATGAAAGAATTTTTGAAATCGGTCCAGTAGTTCTTTATTTATTTCAATACAAACAAAAATACAAAAATTCAAAAATACAAAGATTCTCTCTTTATAATATTAGTATAGATATTTAAAGCTATCGAATTATAAAAAAATATTGAATTAGTTATAAAAATAAAATATAATTAAAGATTGATTTTAGACAATATCAAAAGTTATTTAAAAAATATTTAAAGGAAATTAAAATGGTTTTTTTTTAATATTATGCGGCGTTCTTATTATGTCTTGAATTAGCATGTAAATAAATCATTTATTATTTTATTTAACAGTAAATTAACGTTACATCTGCCAATCATAAGTAAAATGTCCAAGCTTTGTTTCTTTTATTTGGTATCTAGTTGATTGGAAACAAATTGTTTGGATGGTCTGTGTAAAGCGTGCCGCCTCTGATCAATTAACAGACGAGATCGCTTCACTTGCCTTCACAATTAACATGGACGTGTTACAGTCGAAATAATTAAGTAATCCGTATATTATTTTAATTATTTCATATGGGTATTGACTGTTCACGATATCGTCCGCGTGGAATTAATAAATAAAGCCTATACTAGGGGATAATAGCTTTCTAATGGTCGAAGATTTTTTGATATCGGCCCAGTAGTTCTCGATTTATCCTAATACATATAAAAATACATTTATCTCTTTATAATATTAGTATGGGTATAAAATGGATCGATCATAATCTGAAATATAAATATTTTTAGCATGTTTTGGAATAAAAGTTTATTAATTTGTCTTTTTAGTACTTTAAAACCCCCTTTAAAATAACTGTACCGTATTATACATTGCGCTACTATTTAATATATCATAGTACCATTCATTGCATGTCAATATGAATTTGCAACATATTATATATTTTTTTTAATTTTTGCTATATTTGGACTACTAGAAGCTAGGTCTTTTAATAGATACTTAACTCTATCCTATACTCTACAGAATTTCTCGTAAGGTACATTCCGCATCAACTAGTTTGCACACACTTTTAAAGCTTGTCAATTTGGAGTAGTTTTAAATTGCATCTCCGGCGTGCTAGTTGGAGTTTATTGACATATTGTTAGCGGTCGCGGACAGCTTTCCACCTCGCTACATCGTGTTATTTCTAGAGTAGAATCTTTATTTAAAATACTACTGTAATTTACAAAGCGATGTGGCTTAGGCTTAACAAGTATCATTTTTAAATGTGAAAGAAATTTACTTTTATAATTTAATTGTGGCAGTCAGAGACACTTGATGTATTGTAGATTGAGCCATGATGGGCTACATTTTCCGCATCTCCACGACTAGCGCGTATTTTGCGCGACTTCAAACATATCTTTGAATTTCTTCGCCAATATGTGCAGGTTGCATCACGATGTTTTCCTTCACCGTAAGAGGGTCGGGTAAATATGTACATATGAAACGAAAAACACATTGGTACATGATGGGATTCGAACTCGGAACCTGCAGTTTACAAGTCAAAAGCTAAACCCCTAAGCCACTGACGCTCGATTTGATGGTTACTCTTGACTTGGTGTATATTACTCTTACTAAGGCATCCAAAAGCTACTACATTATTCATCGTTTAACGATATTATATGTTTGATCGCAATAGTCCACAAGAATGGGAAATAATATATAATGTCACGTTTTAAAATACAAAAATGCAATACAAAGGGAAGAAAACTTAAACTCAATTTGTAAAATCACTTTCTTTGTCGGTGTTTTTACATCGCAAAGTTAAAAGTGGTGGTAAAGTTCCAAGTGGCGGTACTCAACGAAATTGAGCCGGACTTCCTTCACCGCACTTCTTACAGACACTTTTCAAACTTGACAAATTGAAGTAGTTTTAAATCATTTGTTTGAGGACATGAACTTTTGATTCTGAGTAATATATCGTTTCTGTACATTTCAAAACACATTTCATCGTTACATAGCTACTACGCTATTGCTATTTTGCGGACGTAGTCGCGGGCCAATGCTAGTCGTTAATAAAATATCACCATCACCAGCTCACTTTATGTCTCTACTGAGGGGCTCGGAGCCTACCCTAAGGGGTGACTAGGCCATAGTCAACCACGCTGGCCAAGTGCGGGTTGGTCGACTTCACACATATCTATTTTAAATTTCTTCGCCCATTCGTATAGGTTGCATCACGATGTTTTCCTTCATCGTAAGAGCGTTGAGTAAATATGTACATAGGAAATTCGAAAATCGAAGAACACATTGGTACATGGCCGGATTCGAACTTGGGACCTGCCGATTACAAGTCAAGAGCTAAACCCCTGAGCCACCGACGCTCCGTATATACGTATAATAAAATATATCCACCATATAATACTGTGGGGAGGTCGTAAAGTTGTTAAAAATTGGTTCCATAATAACATACGTTCTCCCCCGGCGCAGTGCGTTATCTACATTGAATTATTTAGTATACACGTTGTTTTATTGCGTACAAAAACATTCCAACGTTGAAGTCCTCCAAAACTTACACGAAAAAAATTTACTGTTCGTATATAAGGTCGTGAATATATTTAACAAACATTTTTTAAGCGTATTTTGGTAAAAAATAAATTATACTAAAGTTACTGAAAATAAAATTTATTTTTATTTCCACATTAATATCATATCTAGAATACAAACACTATTTGGCATAATCCTACCTATATCACCACTTTTGATTTTATTGCGGAATCGGCATGGTAGAGCAGTACTGTTTCAAAGAGAACTTACAATCAAACCAGTATTGTTTAGTCTCAAACAATAGCTGTACTGCACTACATACTACTCTGTCTCACTATCTGAAAATAATGCAGTAGACACACGACAGCTTGACTTGTACGAGGCAAGTATCTGTCGTTATCACGTATGAACAACAGACGCTAGTTGTGTCATCAATCATTGAGACAAAAAGAGCGCTGTCGATAGGGCACAACACGTCTCACTTTATCACGATAACTTAAGCTTTTCTGACGTATATCGTTTGATATTTTGTTATATCAAACGACTATAATATTTTGTCTTAAGTCGGAACAGTTATTTCCTTTAATACTTATAAAAAAAGACTGTAATACTTGCTTAACCATCTCTTATTTCTTCAGACTTAGATCAGGGTCTCTCTCAATCTCACAATTACTCGATCTATTATGTAGAATCAGGATTATGTAGTCTAGTATCGCGCCACCTTTTGCTTTGTATAGATTGCAAATTAAAAAACATTACAAAGGAGCAAAGTGTATACGAGTACGTACTCTAAACTAGTAACAATTGGCACCGCGCGCCGGCATCTGGGTGCGTAATTACATTTGCAGCATTTTGTACGTTGTATAACTCTTCGCTTTCTCATTAGAGCCTGCTAACAAGAACCGTCGACATGTAATCGCACTCCCGACCCCATTTCACAATATTTCAATTTATTCCCACCCCTTAAATCCCATTAAATACGAGCATTCTAATGGAATTATTCCGTTGAATCTACGCGTTCGATTTTCTACGTTAGTTCTTGTGATTGAATTTTAATATTCTCAAATAACACAACAATATTTAAAAAAAAACTACAAAAAAATGATTCTTTTGTGATTTGTGAAACAAGGCATTATTTTACGCTATTTAGTGGTGAAAATAAATTAATACTTCGCCAATATCAATTCAACGCCATCTATTGTTAGAAAATGAGAAACAAATTTCACTTGTCATTAGCGTGAAAACAATCGCAAAGAAATGAATTTGAATAGAGCTTTCGTCTTAATTTGTTAACAAATGACAGTAACACAAAAGAGACGCGAATTTCTTATCGCGTCAGGAAGAGAAATCCCGA
>QDHC01005075.1:343243-356037 GCA_013186455.1 Papilio dardanus tibullus
GAAAAAGAGAAACAAATTTCACTTGTCATTAACATGAAAACAATCGCAAAGAAGTGAATTTGAATAGAGCTTTCGTCTTTATTTTGTTAACAAATGACAGTAACACAAAAGAGACGCGAATTTCTTATCGCGGCAGGAAGAGAAATCCCGAAGAAGCACAGAGTCATCAATCAAACAGTCGAGCAAACAATAACCTATTTTTGATTTTATTTTAAAAATCTATGTTAGATGTGATATTTAATTTAGAAATAATATTTTCATACAAATAAACCAACTTGAAAACAACTTTAAATTAAAAATAATAAACTATGATGTATTAGGTACATTTTGATTTGCTAAATAAAAAAAAAACATAATTCTTGTCCTACACTTTAGAGACGTTACATGTTTACCATTTTTTATCACAATAATGTTTAATTAATTATTGTAATGGATTAAATACATTACAAAATATCAGATAAATTACACTACAATTAAGAACTAAATAAAACGGTATGGTTTTTCGTATAATTGACATTAAGTTGTGACTAAGTTAAGAAGAAATTGTAGCCAAAGAGGAAAGTAATTGACGTATAACCCAGTTGGAAATGTGCCAAATATCTTCAAAGTATAGGACCAAGGGAAAACGTAGAAAGTGTCTAAATTTCATGTATATAAAATTAAATAAAAATAAGTCACTAAATATTAAAAAAAAAAATAATATTTTTCATTGACAAAAAAAAGCAAAAAAATGTCCACAATTTATCTTATTCATTCATAGTTTAGTAAAACTTTGTAGAGGGTTCAAACGAAAGAAATATGCCTATCTGCAATAAACAGTATTAGAAAAAATAGATTGTTTTTTTTATTTTTCATTGGCGTCTTAAAACCTACGTGTTAAACATCTCTTATCAACACCACAAAATTAGTTAGTAGTGTTCATATATTATTCCTATTGTAGGTAATTCGGCAACATTGAGGGCGTCTCAATCGAGTTTTATTTAGCCATCAGCATCAGCATTATGAAATGCGCCTCAGAGAACCCTTGTACCCTCATTAGGGCTCCGTACCTCACGTCCTTTATTCATTACTCTTAAAGACACAGCATTACTTAGAAGAATGTTTGCTAGTTAAGATAATTGTTTGGTTCCTTGCGTTCGGCTTGCCCCTTTATTGTTTTTCCAAAGTGCCCTATTAACTTGATAGGGTCCGAGAGCTATTGTTTTGTATATTTGGTTATCGTAATGCTTTGTTTATTTATTTTTGCTTTTGATTTTTCATGTTAATTTTATATTGTTTTGGTATTTATTTGACGACTTGATTTGTTGATGTATTCGGGAAATTGAACACTAAAAAGGGAATATTAATTGAACTGTGAGAATTATTCGATTTTAAACCAAAAACTAATTTATGGTTTAGATTTTTATTGTGACTGAATTGTCACTGTTTGCCTTGAGGTGGCATTTACAGTTTCTTTTCACGGTTTTGTTGCGCTAAATTAAAATTGTTGATGTAAAAATTATATCAAACTTAGCATTGAGAATTTGGAAAAAAAATACAATTTCATTCATTTTTGATTCCTTTTAAGTATTAGAATAAAGGATTTATGTGAACTAGGATTTATGGTCTGAGTAATAAAAACTTGGAGTAAGCCAAATGAATGACTTTAGCGGGCAGAGCGAGAAAATGTGGAACAAATAAAATACGAAAACATTAATCAAATCGAAGTGAAAGCTATTGAATGGTAATAACAGCTATAAACCAAAGTTTTACGATAAATCTCTTTTACTTTAAGACATGATATTCACCGATTGTGGAAAAAGATTTTATTTTCTTTGAATTTTTCAATAATAAAAATGTGTAATTTAACAAACCATTTTTTTTGTTTTGTTACATATATGCTGAAGTAAAAAAAAATGAAAATATTATTAAAGCGGAAGATTGAAATTGGAAGAATAATGGATTTATAGAAAAACAGGTTCCGTATATACAATAGAATAAAAATGCAAAGATATAAATATAAAATGAATATCTAACTGCACACACGCGGAAAGATAAATTCCCAGTAAAATAAATGCGGGACAAAATGTTTTCAAAAACAAAATAAGATAAGGAAAAGATAAAGGAAAGTCCATTTTAATCAAGTGAGAAGAAGGGTCCACGCGTTTCTCATTGCCATGTTTATCTACCTTACACCCTTTTTGTAAAATAACCCACATGTTTCAGTATTCCGATGTAGACAGAAAACGAGTTGCCGCTGTCAGAGACCCCAAACTTGTATGTTAAAACATTCACTATTTTAATTTTGAATTCTCCACTTCTAAGAATAAATTTTACCTTTTTTATATTATTAACTCTACAGTAGGTATAATATTATAAAAATATTATAAAGAGAGAAACTTTGTACTTTTGAATATTTGTATGTATTGAAATAACTCAAGAGCTACTGGGCCGATTTCAAAAAATTTTTCACTATTAGAAAGCTACATTATCCCCGAGTACCATAGGCTATGTTATTTAATTCCACGCGGACAAAGTCGAGCACAACAGCTAGTAAGTAATATATGAAAATCCGATAAATTAATGATTAATCGACAACAATTGTGAAATATTATGGAAAAAATTTATATCCGTGATACTTGTTTATATCTATCTCTGTTATTATCAAAGCTAATGAAAGGGATGATTGTTGTTATAGAAGTGTAACAACAGTGAAAATTACACTAAATACACGTAGAAGTCAACAAACTCGTCAGCGTCGGTGAGAAGTTCAACAATTGTGGAAAATTCTTTTGTTATTCGGTTTCCATCGATCCATTCTTGAATACGTCTCTCGCTCGACAACGAAATGCTTTTGTTGGTTTAATTAAGCTTTGTACAACTGATTTAATTACCGCTACATGAATAAAACGCGGACAGACCTCTTAATGGAAGGACAAAATTTGAATATCAAAAACTGCCTTTAGTAATAACTCTCTTCAAAAATAATATTTTCCAGTACTGTTTTCGTTTATCTTTGTTGCATAAATTACTTTTGGTTTTATATTTCGTAGTATTATCACTGAAATAGAACTAAAATATTTTTAGTAATCATAATAAAGTTTAATAAAGCGAAATGACGTAAAATATAACGTGTATTATAACATATTTTGCCTTTTTAAAAGTGGAAATTCCAACTTTTTGCCTTATTCCGTGTATTTAGGGTAGGTTGTATCGTCGTGACCCGACCCAGTTACCTCCCCATCTAGTGTCATCTGCACAAGTCGACCTATATAGATCATTAGTTTATCGGGATACAAGTCACCAACTTTTCTTATAACGTGTTTACTATTACATATTTGACCTTTAGACGTGACCCCATCTATACATATTTCTCACTCTATGGGGTAGTCATATATTTGGCCTTTAGTAGGATTAAAGTTAGAACAAATTAATTTCTATGTATTCACGCGGCGGCGAGCGCGTTAAAAAAACGCCGACGTTGAAAAAGCGTCCGTGTGAATGCAGGCTTAGTCATAATGTATTGTATAGATGGCTAGATAGTGCGCCGTTCTATCAGCCACTAAGTACAAAATAAGTTCTAAGTGGAAACGTTAGGTTGTGGCAGCTTAATGGCTTAAGCGAAGATAAGTAGTGCTTGTTCAAGTATTGGTCACTTTACCAAGACATTTTTAAACTTCTTTACTTTGGTTTACTTGAAATGTCAGGAGAAAACCTTTTTATATCGTATTTATTTTTAAAATTTCTTATATAATCTATATTAATATTATAAAGAGGAAAAAATTATAACTTTGTATTTTTGTATGTATTGAAATGACTCAAAAACTACTAGGCCGATTTCAAACATTATTTCACCATTATCCCCGAGTAACATAGGCTATATTTTTAATTCCACGCGGACAAAGTTTACAACAATTTATTTAATTTTTAAAATTATGAAAAGCTTTAAGATTCGAAATAATTACATCTGTAAATTGTGATAAAAACACGTTGATTACACGGAGGGTTGCAGTAACTGAAACATTTTGATTTTGACGTAGGGATAAATAAGCCCGGCCCCTCCAATACAGGGACGGACTCGACAGGCCCTTTGTTATCCACACTTAATTTAAATCAGAACAAAAATGGCTCAAATAAAAGTGCTCTCGCTAAATGACGAACGAGCATTGTTAGTAAAGAGTTTAATGTGTATGAAATTAAAAAGGAATACAGACAAACCTGTATAAGCGAGCGACATTCTATGGTCCCGTCGAGCTACCTCTATATGCGAGAAACTCGGATTAAAAAGAAACCTCTATAAGTGAGACAAAAATCGTGGTCCCTTGGATTCTCGCTTATCGAGGTTCGATTGTATTCAAAATACTATGTACATTCTGTTCATCAAGGTAATAGTAATTTAAGAGATGATTAAAGGGTTATATATTTTTTCTTTAAATGGGATGTTTTATAAATATACAAAAGAAAGAAGTAACTATCAGAAGGTGACTATAATAATCTTTTCTTAAAAAGCTGTTAGGATTTTAACAGACTTCCAGAAGTAGGAGGTTATCAAATTATTTGGTTTATAGACATTGATATTGCATAATTTTTGGCTTCCAAAAGCTTTAAAATATTTTAAATTTCTGAAACACGGTTAGTGAAGTTCGAATAGGTTCATGATTCAATATTAAACTCAGTCGTGCTAAACTAAGATAGTGAAACAACTATACCTACGTTAAATATAAGTAAAATAAATATAGGTAGTGAATTTTAGTAAAGATGAAATGCGATCCTATCTAATCAGAAACTAAGTACACTTTGAAACACAAATACTAATAACTAAGACTATAAAAAAGGTTTAGATAAATGATCTAGTTGACGTTATTAGATTCACTAAGGACAATCGGTAGTTCTTATAAATTTAATATGTTTTCTACGAAAATCTACAGTGAAGAATACTTACGAGACTAAAATAAACTGCACTGGATGCAGATAACGAAGAATAAAAAAAAATAAGTTCACTTTTTTAAATGATTACAGACTGATAGAAATTCAATTACGTAACATAAAAGTATTGCTGAGTGCAATCGTAGAGGCTAGATGCTTTGAAAGACGAGACGAAGGCGAAAGATCGTGTTCCCACTAGACCACAACAAACACATTAGACGAGGAAGCAATTTGTTCGCTGCACGGTTGACATTTGTAACGTTGTTATAAGAAACAAAATATTTGCGGATTTAATCTTAGATACGATTGAACGAAAATTGATAAATAGATTGGTATTATTTCACTGCATTCGTAGATAAAATATGGATAAAAAGAGTTAGGAAAATCAGATCACCAGGAACCGAGTTATCAGTGAACAATAAAAAGCATACAGACGAATTGAGAACCTCCTCCTTTTTGGAAGAAGGTTAAAAATCGACGGACGGAGACGCCGTGGAGCTGGATCTGCTTCAGCTACAAGCAAACAACTGGCAGGAGACAGCTCAGGACAGGCGACGATGGCGCTCTCTTGCGTCGGAGGTCAAGACCCACTTTGGATCGTTTCGCCAGCGGAGTAAGTATAGGTTTAAGGTAGGTTTTAGTTTAGGTTTTAGTATTGTTGCTATTTAAATACTACAAGGTGAAGTGTGGGTCCATGTAGTCCATGAAGTCAATGTTTCATGTTACATATGTTTGATTAATTTATCACCCTTTCAAGTTCACATCAGTGGTCAATTATAAAAGACCATGTGTTTTTATTAATTGAAACGCAAGGGTATACCAATTAAAATACTTACCTTTCGAAAGATATCTTGAAAGCAGAGCCTCCATGAATAGATTAAGAATTTCCACTCGAGCACATCTCAAAGCAGGACGAGCAAAGTTCGCATTTCAATGCCGACTCTTTCTATCAATGGGAATCTCTATCAGTTTCCGCAGTCATAGATATTTCCGGTTCATTCGAGTAACGTTAAAAAGATTCTATGAATATTAACCAATACGATATTTTATAATGATGCAGTATTATCGATATTAAACAGTTTATACGAGTAAGTAAAGCACACTGTTCAGATCGAGCCTGTCTTCTATGTGTTTCTCAACGACGGTATAGATTCAGACGTCAATTTGTGAAGGGGTGCGCCTTAAATTTTGTATTGGTCCGTTTAGTACTAACATACCAGTCCCTAATACTTTTCTTATACTGAATGTACACTAAGGAACTCTGACCAATTAACAACCAAATGCTGTAAAATCCATTAAATAATATACAACTTATTTAAATGGTATAAAGAGCTAGACATGATCCTTCAAAGTCGATAACCCTGACAGTATAAAGGGAGCTGTATAGTGCAAATTCTATTGCAAGTAGATTTCATCGATCTGCTCACAAGTGCATACCAGTCGCTCCGAGCTATTTGCTGTCTCAATCGAATCAATATACTGTACCAAATGTAAAGAAGAAACTATTAAAACGTTTCAAATAAGAATTGTATTTTTCTATGATCAACATTCAAAATAGGCCATCAAAATGTATTTTTTCTCCAATTTGATTATTCACGCACTAACGAAGTAGCAGAAAACTTGAAACTAATGGACAGATGGTAAAAACAAATTCGACAAAAAATGTATGAAGTATAAAGTTTTTGCTTCAATTTCTACGAGTTTCGATGGCGCACATCAAAGTTCCAGTGCAGGCATTAATCAAGCCTCTCTGTAATCCGATCAGGACCCGGTCTACTTTTTTTTTTGGTTTTTGTTACCTACCTGGATGTTAGAGCACAACGATGAGATTTTTTGATGTCAATCAATGGATTCTGAAATTTGTTTTCAATGTTTATTCTCTCGAAAAAAATGATAGGTTTTGGACCTTTTTTATTATTATAAAAAACGTATTTATTTAGTTTTTTGGAGAAATTATACTTTGTGGACTTCCAAATAGAAACATGAGCTAATAACGACGAGAACATAGAGCTATCATCATACCACCAGCTCACTATATGTCCCCACTGAGGGCTTCGGAGCCTACCCTAAGGGGTGATGTATGTTATGTTATAGTTATCCATATGATTAATGATAATTATTGAGACTGAGATTTCTAGAACTATAACTAACTACAAAAATGTTAATGGATACTAGTATAACTAAAGAAACATTATTTAGCAGAACTCTGCAGACGTCTAGATAAATGTAGGTAGGTATAACAAAGTCTACGAACTGTTCGAAGAATAAAAAAGGATGAAACATGTAAATCCATGACATAAAACTACACCGACGGTCTATGCTTTCATGTAAATGTCTAACCATACATCAAATGTTTGAGCCAGTAAGGTTCCAGTGACAAGTGCGAGCTGGCGACAATTAATTCTTGTCACGGGCCGTCGTGTGAGCAATTTTCTCGTGTTTTTGATACACGACCATTTTTTTTCGGTAACCCAAATGTTGCCGAAATGTATAGGTTTTGTATATCATATTTTGGCTGACATTTATAACTATTCGCCTAGTATCTCCTTGTATGATTAATGACAACTTTTGTACTTATCTTTTGTTTTAGTTTACAGGTGCTTTTAAAACTTTCTATCCAGTCACCAATTAGATAAGTACAATTATAAGAATTGTTCTTTCAACATAACTTTATTAACTTGTATGTTTCAAGAATCCAGAACTAACTAGGTATACCTTTACATTTTCTTGTCTTCATTAAAATAAAGCAATTCCTTTGCACCGACATAAGTTTTCATTTTATAAGCACATTCGTCACCGGGGTACGACGTTATCTTGCAGGCAAGTGGCACCAAAACATACTTGGCATCTCGCCATTCCCTTGTATAATAATGAAAGTGCCAATGTACCAACTTCAAATAGCAGCTTACAATAACATCTTGTTAGTAATGTAGTAGACATTACTGTTAGAATATGAACGAATAATTAGGATGACAGCACTTAATAAAATTATGTTCTTTGTATTAACCGAACAGCGATAAAATCTGTTTATCTATACCGTTTTAATGTAGTTTCTTTAATTTGTTATTGTTCTATCATATCGGAACAACTAAGCGACCTCAAAGGTCGATTATAAATACTTCAAAGTAGACAAAAAAAGATGTGTTTTTTCAGAATTTTCTTTGTCATCAGAAAACCGTAAAATAAATTCAAAATTAAAAGCACTTTAAAAATGTTAGCGAATAAGGTTTAACGCATGTTTCATACAATTTAAAATTGCCACACGCTTGTTACGAAAGATTAATTTTGTATAAATTTAAAACAATACCCATTTAATCATGTACAGCGAGATGGAAAATGTTGTTATTGCGAACCTTTTAAATGATCGCCAGTCAACAATTTATGGCGAAAGGGATCCATTTCACGGTTATAAAACGCAATGGACGTTTTTGTTCGGTTTCCAACTAAGTTATTCAGCATATTTTCTCTCCTATCGTAAAATTTGCTAGCCGAAAACCAAAAGCCGATTCGGTGCTTTTAATAAAAGATAAATTGGTGTAGATAAAAGTATTTTATAAGTGCCTAATGGTACTTGATTTGTCTAAAAGCGTAAATGTACAAATAGTAATTTTGCATCACTGTCACAATTTCTATTTCCAAAACTAAAATGTTTCATCCAACGACAAAGGCAATGGAACGAAGAAAAGCAAATATCGATTCGTTGTCAAATCATACAGCTATATAGTGTTATTGACACATCGACGTGACCCAGTTGCTTTAGAGAATTCTTCGAGAGGCTGCGGTGCTCCGAACTACGAGCGAAGATATTTGATTATATCCGAAGTACGGAATGACCCCGAATTTCATCTGCCTGAAAGGTTCCAACTATGTACCATTTGTTTTAGTTCGGTCAATTTCTCCACTATCTTCTAAGAAAATAAAATCTATTGATTCCACGTTTTGAATAATTCAACAGGATTATTTTGTTATACCCGTTGTTATTGGAGTGTTTCATGTGTTTATCTTAAATATAGGTATTAACTTAGCTTCATATTTACCCTGAAAATATGGCGTGACGTTCATTACTAAGAATCTCCTAAGATTAATCAATTGAGTTGCTATCACCATTTGTCCTGACTTGAAACAACGTCAGAACATTTGTCAGCGCTCTGTCCCCACTAGGGAGGATGTCGGCAACATGAGAATACAATTGGCACATTGCCAAACTCCGCTTTACCGATTTATTGAAAGAGCCAATAACTGCAAGATTTAACCCGTCTGTTATGGTCGGCCTAGCGTGCAGTTACTTTGTTGTCTTCCTTAACATGTTAAGTCCAAGGCAACATGTTCTATTTTATGGGGAAGCACGCAAACAAGTAAATGCGTCGATACAGCATCCAATGCGATGCCTGAATTTATGAAGTTAGGAACCTCATACTCTAAGAAAATAGAGATGATATAAAGACAGATTACGCACTATGTTTTACAGATCACTGAACTATTAACTAACGGTCTATTCAATTCCCTATTTGACTAAGTCAAACATATCCATTTTTACATTATAGTATCTGTGGGATTTAATAAAAATATCATAAATCTGTCCTAGACATGGTACTATCAAAATAAAAAATCTTAGCACGGCAATACACGCGATGTGTGCGAGGTTTTTAGACAAAGCGGGTGTTGTTCGCAAGAAACAAAAGACAAAACATTGAAAATGAAAACACCGCGATGGAAGCGGCAGCGGCGGACGAATTACTTGTTTTTTGGTTGCGATCGGGTTCCTTTGTTTCGCGTGCGATGTTAGGAAAACTGGTGCCGTGTGTTCTTAGGAAATGAGTAACGTCGGTTACCAATATAGACATTCACAATAATAATTCCATAAAAATCAACGATACATGCAGGTCGATAACCGTTGATTTAAAAAAGGAAACAATCAAAAGAACATCAAATCATAGTTAAGCCTGTCACTTTTAACAAGCCATTGATGAACGGATTGGTCGACTGCAATTGCTTTAATTCAGTCGGGAACTAAATGGATAAAACGATGAATATATTGAGATATTTTCCTGTTGTGGAATATTTGACATAAATTAAGTAAAATTCCTTTTAACCAGGTGAAAACACTAGTGAAAGCTCATAGACGTACAAATGAAGCACAAAAAAGATAACAACTATGAACACCGGAATTAACAAAAGTGAAAAATAAAGGAAAACAATGTTGTGGTTTATAATAGCTTCCGCCGATAGTTAAATATTTGATAGTATTTTTTATACAAATCAAAACATGCGTAGCAGATTATATCAATCAGGGCGACGTTAGCATATTGTGGGGTACCAGAGAGATGCGCGAATCGAATCGTTCATTCAGCCATTCGTTAAATCATTCAAACAGTCATTCGTTCGTATTGTTTGATCACCATATTTGAATGTTGATCGGTGCTCAATCAAGTTGCAATGTTAGCTTTACTATTTGGATTTGTAACGTTTTATTGTACAATTCTCAGTTTACTTGCTTTATAAATGTTTATTGAAATATGTGTAAACATTGATCAAATTATATGCAATTTAATAAAATCAGGTTGTGGAGAATCTGAGAAATGATGAATAGGCCAAACTGAAAATATAGTTGCATATACTTTGGCGAAAGGACAGGATATTAAAAATTAATGTCTAAGCAAATAAAGCTGTTCTCGATGGTAATATTTTCTGTTACATTGCCTTTTATAACATGCTGGTGTAAGCGAAACTGGAGAAGTAATTCATGCACTCGTTGGCAAAGCCTCAATAAAACATACGACAGGCAGGCGCTTGGCCAAATCTGCTTCCGTCTACTTTAAGCTGGCTTTCGAATGAGGTGAATTAAGTTCCTTAGAGACAACGATATTTTTCCAAACTCCATGTCCATTTACACTCTCTCTAGTCTTAAAATTACAAAGGTTTGAAAAGAAATACATTGTTAATTGTCATATTTCTGAAATTGTTTACCCAATTCTATGAATTCGATCTCTTTACACGTAGCTTTGCGCATTAGTTTGTTTATCTTCCAGAGTTCAATTATCTAGGTATTTATTGTATAATGCAAACTATATACCAGACTCATCAATATAACACCAGTAGGCAGTATCTAGCTAGCTAAAGTTGAAAGAGTTGATAAAAACCATACAAAAGCTATCATTTGATATCTATTCAATTCACTTAAACACACGTTATAGTTTAACATTGGTTCGGAACATTTGTCACAGGCACGGCACGGAACGCTTCGCCAAAACACAATTGGCACTGTGCCCATGCTGCTATATCGTTTTATTGAAAGAACCAATAACTGCAAGATTTACCCGTCCTTTACATATTTATCTAGTAAAGGACTTCGAGATAAGTACAAACTAAATGATAACCAGACTTACAAAGTTATAGACAGGATTAATGGTTTATTCCCCCTACTATAGTCTTTTGATGGCCACTAAGTGTTGATTTAGAATGCGAAAGTTACACTTAGGGACTGCATAATAATAATAAAGAAGTGAAATATCAAGGATAATTTCATGAATGGAATAGACAAAAAAGCATCGCGACATGTGTTATACTAATTTCAGATAACCAATACTTTTTGTACTTACAAGGAGGAAAAGTCAAAAAGGTGTAGAAGTTCAGAATTTCTCAGGACTTCACTTTAATCAAGCAAACTTTCCTGTTCACGTTACACAAGTAAGAGGAGACACAATTACGTGTAATGATGCATTTTATCCAAGTTAACAACATCTCATCTCCTCGTCTTTATTATCCAAGTCCACACGACGTATGCCATTAGAAGTGACGTTATAACGTCTTGTAAATTATGAACACCACCTCCGTATAGTACAAAACCAATGTTCAGACTGAATTTAGACGATTCATTTAAAGTTACTAAGCAAAAAATTCAGAACGGATTGTTTGAGATCAAATCCACTGATCTGTTCCCACTCACTCAGACTATGCCAACGAAAGTCATAGAATTAAGTCCAGAGTTTTTTTTAGTTTGTATAACTTTCAAGTATTTCGTCAGTGTTAGTAAAGTATAAAAAAAAACACAAAGCAATCTGGTTCCAATGACTCACTTAACTGGGGTATGTAGGATCCCTTGCTTGTGTACTTTGTAAATATTGTCTTTATTATGACCTAGGTCTTAAGTCTCGCTATACAGAAGCTTTGTTTGAACAGACCAAAGTCTTTGTTGTGGTAGCGTACACTTTGAGATTGGAGCGATATTGATATATGAAAACAAATAAGTAAGTACTTTTAACACCGTTATATAAGAAAATGAGCTTTACTTTTTCTAAATCTAGATTTCTCATCACAAAACTACGTATAGGTTTAGTCGAAGTAACTGTTTTAACTAAAAGAATAAACTAATCAGCTAAAGGACAGAAAGTGACTTTACATCAAGTTATGCTAAAAAATGAAAAAAGATAAAAATTAATAGGAATATTATATTTTCAAATTTATCGAACACTAAAAGTGAATGAAGGGTAACGATTGTTCTATAAAGGGAGAATCATTTCCATAAGCTACGTTCTGATGCTCGACAAAAAATGGCTCATAAATATTCAGGCAAATTTCGAGGGTTCAAGATTCATCGTTAAGTCTATTTTCGATAAAACGTCAAAGCGCCCTCTCCCGAGTTTTAATGGCGAATCCATTTCACCTTCCGTCCGCTATTCTCGATACCATCATCCGTGTTTTTTAAATTAAACCCAAATTGAATTGTATAAGACACTTTGACAGTTACACTAAATAAAATAAAAATAAAAATAAAATAGCCTTTATTGCTGTTTTTTTACAAATAATGTTACAAACTTTTTTTTTGTTAAAATAGGAAAATCAGTAAAAGGTAAAATAACAAATTAAAACAAGAGTTAAGTTATATGAAA
>QDHC01005075.1:384741-399096 GCA_013186455.1 Papilio dardanus tibullus
ACTACGCAACGGATTATGATACTTTTTTTTTAATAGATAGAACGTTTGAAGAGGAAGGTTTAAATGTATAATAACAAACATTAAATAGTGGAAATATACTTTTATTTTTTTAATTTCTAATGTGATACTAATTAATTAAAAACACAGCTTAACTCACGTTTATTTCGGTGTAGGTACCGACTAGTAGTAAGCTGTGTTTTTAATTAATTAGTGTACAATGTCTCACGAAAGTTTTAATAAATTTATTCTAATGTGATGTTGTAAATATTTTTTTGCGTATTTTTGTAGTGTATTTAGTGTAAGCATTGCCATGCGACGCCGGGGCGGGTCGCTTGTAATTTATAATTCTCGATTACAGGGCATAATTCCAGTTAATGTATTATAGTATTTGTAGAAAATAAACTTCAAACCATATTTATTACCAATATGTAAAACCAATAGAGAAATTAAAGTGAATTTTTAATTATAAAATGGATACATTTGATTAAATATAAACCAGTACATTCCTCAAGGGATCCGACCCAGACCTATAAAGTAAATTATATGACAACCAGTATTATATTTACAGTTCGTTATTCATTACATTTACGAATTACATTTGTAAAACTAGGTTAGTAAAATCTTGACATTACAAAAAAACTGCAAGCCCCTCAGAAGGTTTGGTGGGCAAAAAAAAAAAGAAAAAAGTGTATATTGTTTGTATTAAAATAAATTAAAAAAAATTACAAATGTAACAACATCATTATCATCACCAGTTTACTATACGTCTCCACCGAGGGCCGCGGAGCTTACCCCCTAAGGAGTGACTGAAAATAATACTTAACATGTAAGCTAAAATAATCCACAATAAAATAATCAACAAATAAATAACTCTAATAAAGACCACAAAATAGTATTTAAATATAAATCCTGGTAAATAAAATCGACAGAGGGTATAAAAGCACGTTAACCGTATTTGAAAAACACAGGCGACACTGTTTTCTTTTTAGCAATAAAACTTTTATCAGCGAACAGTAAAAGCATTGAACCGTAATTTTAATTGCAAAAGCGAACAAGTGTGGGAATAAAACTAAAATAAATATTTATGCAAGAACGAAAATACTCGATTTTGGTATAAAAAATAATGTATTTAAATCAATACAATTTTAATACCATAAAATGAACAGAGTAAAAACTCTTGTATAGTTCCGACGTTTTATTTTTATTCATTTTGTAAGTTTATTTTTACTTATTCGTAATTTTAGCTCAGCGGTAAAAGTTTGACATCGGTTTGACATCGAAAAGTTAGCCAACTTGTACTTAAAAGTTTTCTTTGAATTATTCACGTGTGTAGAAACGTAATTAGGTATTTTCGTGCTCTGTTTATGCTTATTTTTGTAACACAACCCCTCTTTACTGGAGGCCTTATTAGATTCGGAAGAGAAGTAGTGCTTTTCTTGGCTTATTAGTACATTCAGGATAGAAGAAAAACTTAGCTTAATCTTTGGAGTATTCGAGATCACAATAGTTGAGCCAAACATTGTGATAGAATAAAATTCTCTACTAAGATATAATATAATGTTTATTTGACATATAAAAAAAATTGATGATCAAAGACGCGTGATTATTATGGTCACTTCCGTTTCAGGTAGTTTCTCTAAAAACAAAAGCTCACACAATAAAATTTGTGTCATAATGGGACAAAGGGTACTAAACAAAGAGTCATTACAATGCCACTATTAATTCAATACGCTAACTAATTTACGACAAATGGTCGCATCGTGTCGTGTGACCATGCGACCTCGTAAATAACTCGGACGAGTTTATTTCCTGAAAGGAGCTAACATTGTTTATTCACGCGGTAGGTCCGGTCACGGAATCTAACGAATTTCTCGTTATTGAATATTAAATTTGAGAAGAATATAGATTACAATAATAATAATAATCGAAGCTAATGTGTTTGACGATTAAATAGTTATTTTCTTCTGGATGTTTCGTGGAACAGATCAAATATTCTTAAATTAAACAGGCATGTCGAAGAAGTGTAAATGGACATCACGATTATGGTCATTGTTTCCTAAAAATAATAATAGTCTTTTAAAGAAAAAAAACTAAAACATATTCAACATCATTGTGAAACAAGAAATAACATAACCAGTGATCTATTTCGGTAACATTTCAAACAGGCGGAGTTCCCACTTAAATATTTATTAAAACGTGTTTCTCTGCGGTCGACATGCGCTGAATATCCGAAGAACTTTTTTAGTATAAGAAATAGAATAGTATGAACACAATCATTACATGTATTCAAAAGATATGTGATAATATTACACCAAGACACAAATAAAAACATTAAGTTTTTTAAATATCCTGTATTAAAAAGTAACTTATGGTCACCTCAGTTATGTTATTTGTTATTTCTTGTTTGTTGGGATATAATATGTTTGTTTTGTTTATCAATATTCTGATCAAATTTCATAAACGCTACTGTAAGTTGTTACATGAAACATATTGTTTTATTATAGATAAAAAAACAATGCCATAAATATATTTTCTGATGGTACTCAACGAGGAACGCGTTAACTTACTTGCCCTGGTAACAATGCTTTCCATTTATAACAAATAAAATGTTTTAATATTACCACGGAAAGCGTTCCGTTATAATTTTAATCACGAAAATGTACGAACAGCAATACAAGAGAATGAATAAAAACGTTAATATAGCAATTTTTAAATGAGAAAACCTCTGATACTACAATAAACCCCAATACATTTCAGCACGGAAAATATTAGATGGTATACTTTTTAATTTTTATACAACGGATACGAAGCTTTTAGCTAAATGCGATGCGATTTTTTTATTATCTTTTAATTTTGAATATAAATACGAGTATTTATTGTACAGAAACGTTATTATATAGAAGTAACATAATACAGAAGAGAAAAATATTCAGATCCTTAAAAAAGTCTATGTGGTTAAGGAAGAAGAGAATATCTAAGATTTGCGTCATAAGAAAAGGAACACAAAACTAAATCTAACCCATGTCAAGGAAGAAAATAACGGATTGTTGAATGCAAAGGACAAACATCACACGACGATAAAACTACTAAAAAGGATTCAGTTCATTTACCGTCCCGTAGAGTCTAATATGCATGACTTCGAAAAGTGCACAAACAAAATCCTCCTAGTACTCTCTAAGGCAATATTACTCATTTCATGCTGTGGAAACGTTCAGTGCAAATATTATCTCAGTTCAAATTATGACCGGAGTCTGAACAGTTGACTGTTGACAGTGGCATCGACATGGAAATTGAGTTACAAGTGTCCCGGCCCCTGACTCGAACTTAAACAAAAGTTAATAACGCCCTCTACTGCCTTTAAATATGGAAAGTTTTTCCCTGTTCTTTAACCTTAGCAGCCTCTTATAGTCATGTACCTGTAACAAGAAGAGACGAATTAAAAGAAGGTATAACAATTGATTTGAAACAATTTCACAAAACGATCAATGCAAGGATCAAATAAGGAGCTAAAAAATAAATTCCACATCCCATAATATTAATTCGTATTCACTTAGAAGTATCAAAATACTTCCATCAGACGTAACGAGGTGATTAATTATGTTACCGTTGTCATATATTGATTACAAAATTTCTAAATTAAGTTCAAAACTTTTAATTACTTCTTCACGCATACTAAACTCTGACGGATGAGTTTTCAATTAAAGCTTTCAAGCGACGCGGATATACCGCGTTAAATCTATATTTAATATTATGATGTGGAAAAGTTTGTTTGTTAAGCTATAACTCTGAAACTGGGTAGTTAAAAGACTTTAGGAATATAAAAGCATTTTCTTGCTTCATAAGGCTTTAGTAATTTAACCAGAAACACTGACAGAGATTGTGTAGGACTCTAAGATTTCGTTTAGAAGTTTACTATACAATATCAAGATTAAACAAAAGAAGAAACGTGGACAGAATCAGAACAAAAATGTTTTTCCAATAATGAAATAAATGACAATGCTTTTGAAGTATTACAAGTGGAATCCAACGATAATGTTGAAAACAATGATATAACAAAATGTTTTGCACTAAGTAACTTTTTCTAAAAGGTATTAAAAGTTGGCGATTCTTCCGGTCACGCGACACTACACAAAACTCGTTACCAACTAATCACGTATGTAATGATAGACTTTATATTGGTCCGTTTATTTCTATTTAGTTCACGTATTCGGCGTCAGAAAGTTTAAATAGAGTAGGCTCTTGTTATCTTTTTCTAATCTGGTATTGAATCTCTGTGGGTAGAAATATCCGAATCGCACCAAAATTCTACACCAGAATGTTCCTTGCTCTTTCTTTTGCTGTTCTGTCTCTCACTTGGTTCGACGTTTCCTCGTTCCAAGGTTTCTCTTCTTAACCATCTATCGTAGCGTTACCCCTATTATGTGTGCTTACTTGTTCCATAGAACAATAAATAACTAATGCTCTCAGAAAGAGAACTTCAACTGAACAAATCAGCAGAATATTTTCATATAAGATCGCAACTAAAATCCATTACGCAGATCAAACAAGGTATATGATTGATATGTCTACATTTTATAAATTTTAAGTCAACTCAATCAGAACCGTTTGCATACCCAGAGGCAAAAGTTTTTCTAGAGCGTAGAACAAACACATTAAAGGCGGCCGCGCTCTTTTCCGAAAGTAAAGCTTAAAACCAAGATAAATCTAGTGCATTCACGTTGATTTATGTCTCCGTTTATTTGTCTCTGGGACAGGCGACTGCCGCCCGTTTACATTGAGATGGGCTTGAGATAAGATGTCACTAATTCACGCTGCGAATATCTGTACTAACGTTGTTGGCTTAAATAGCTTTTGTTCCTCTGATACAAACACAAGAATACAATATTTATTTGGTTAAGACAATGGAAAAATCGTAATGTTTAAGTAAATATTATCGTGCCTATGATATGAGAGAGAATTGATTAATAAAAATGTATTACGTGTTGCCTAAAAGCATTTACAAAACCAACCCATATTAATTAACAGCTACATACATATTTTACAACAGACAACATTAGCAGAGGGTGAGTTCCGGTTCGTGTTACGTTTCACGCAACATACGAAATGGGTCGGCCATTTTTGTTTATGATTTAAAAGTTACAATGTCATATGTGATTCGTTCACGCGATCAACACTGCACGAGATTAATAAATCTTAGAATGAAATGAGAAAATAAGGAAATACATTTTTTGTTATATTATGATGTTAGAAACATAATTTCCGTGCAATTTTAACACACAACAAATCGTTTTGAAAAAGACATTTCAACAATAAAACTAAGCATTGAGTTTTTATGTTTCTAAAAACAAAATACAAACATAACAGTTCATCTAATATTTTAGATTAGTTAAATAAATATGAAGATATTTATAATAATTAAACATGTAAATTATGAACTTTATAGTCAAAGTTCAAGTTAAAGTTTATCCTAATAATTCTATAAAATATACGCAACTTAATATAGCTGAACTTTTTAGTATTTATATGGCTTTTGTTTGAAAGTTTCAAAACACGATTCGCTGACGTAGTTTTCAAGGACTTTTTTCTATAACTAGCTATGTTGAACATAAAGTTTAATACCATTTTATTTCATTTCGCAAAAATATTTCATAAAGGAAATACTAGTAAAATGGCAATTGCTTCATAAATCAATTTTTGTTAAAGTAAAATATTTAAAGTATGCGAAAAATGCGTTTTTAAATCATGAAATCGCTTTTATCGTCGTCATTTCGCCAATCAATCGATGTCAAAGGCCGTAACCACGTTTAAAATGCGAATATTAATAATTGACATGAACTGAGCTCAACATAAGAACATTTATTACAATGCAAAATAAAAGCTTGCAAGTTACGAATGGACAGTTTCGGTATAAAATAAACGATGTGTAAGCATTCGAACGAACCTGTCACCCCAGATTCGCGCGAACCTATCACCCCTGATTCGCGGGTAGCACTTGATGTAAAGTGAAATTCTCTGTGTACAGGTGAACACAGTTGAATAATTTATATGTAATTGTCACCCGTACTCTTTTTTTTCCCTGTTGAGTGTGGGTTTAACATGCGTTTTTAATCACACCAAATTAATGGCGACCACGTATTCGTGCGGCTAAAAGCTTTGTGACACGATATAAATGACTATTGATATCTATGAATAATAAATGAACACATTTAAAATAAAATCAAAGAAACGTTTTAGTAGAACATATTAATTATAAGAAAGCTATTTTATGAATATTTTCCAAGAAACGTCAATATACTTTTTTATTTAGGTATATCCCAACTATTTTATGAGCTTGGTATTAACCTAGAGATTATTCATTCTTGTAGAATTTTACTAATCAATATTGCTCGCATGTTTTACTACTAATAAATAAGTGGGCATTTCTATATCTTCATTTATAACTTAACCTTTCTTCGACCTCAAGGTAATCAGTTCTCCAATACACCTCCGTCAGCCGACATCCTCACAAATCCAATAACAAGCGTCGTTCGACTTAGTGGGGGTAGCGCGGGCCGGAATGGGCCATGCCGTCTCCAAATCCCCGCGTCGTTCATGCTTTGTCTTGCGGACGTGCCCGTCTTTACTAGTTCTACTCTAACGTGGTTATTTCATTCTGGTATATGTGTACGTCGCCTGGGAATAGATTTGGTAACTTTAGGTTTTGCTAGTAATTTCATTTCTCTTAAATATTACAGTCATATTTGTTTGAAAGAGAACGTTGTAACGAGATTGATATGAGGTTTTATTTTTCGCTCATCTTGAATTAAAAGTGACAAGTCAAATCTAACATGTCGCCATTCTAATGACATAGAAAAAAATGGTAGACCCTAACAAATATGCGCTGCAGTAAACATATTCATTCCCAAAGTAGAGTAAAAAAAACTAAAGCGTACAATTTAATTTGTTTGCAAAATGAAAAACAACATAAAATTCATTTGTGAACAAGCAACATACATTCCCTTTAGCTAAAATCACTTGTTTTAAAACTATTCCACGCTGCTGAAAATGAAACGCGAACATGAAATACTAAACAAAACTTACCTCCAGGCACCGACAAACCCGTGTGCGGACAACTAACTTGCTCCACCGAGTTATAGCACAAACTTTTTGAATCGGCTAATTAGTTCTCTGATGGTACAAAAAAGTGTAAATGCTCGTAGTTGTTAAATTAGTGAGATGATAACAGATAACATGAACGTACTTGTTTTTATTTAACTAAAAATTACTTTCAACGCTATGCAATTAAACAATATTTTCTAGTTGGTTATAATCGTCTCTTGGAACACGTGGGTGGTGACCATTTTAATAACAATCCTGTCCAAACCACCAATAAATCTGAATATTTCATATATTAAGTACATTGTTTACCATTCTAAGTGGTACCTTCTTTGTAATAAATGGTTACATTTTACTCACGTAAGCAACACATACGCTAATAAACAATTTTAATGCTCCATAACCCAGTGACGGTAAGCACAGGCCGTAAATAACTAGCGCACAATGAATTACTTGAAAAGCTAAGTCCACGCAAACGTCCGGTCACGCTATAAACTGAACATTATTTATTTAATGTAAGCCGATGACATTGTTCCAAAAATAGTACGGAATATGTCCATAAGTAACAAAAGGTTATGTAAAGTTTAGCAGAAAAACTTACTATAACAATTTGAGTGTTTGTGGTCAGTTAAAAATCACCCGAGTCTAAATTTTTCGCACTGTCCCACTCAGAATAGTGCCACTAATTTCTTATTTCAGTTTACTTTCATATCGAGATCAAGTTTGAAATCGAAACCATTGTAAATTGACCTAAAATGATAACAAGATATAATAGAAGAAACCGTATGAAACAGAATATAATTTCATGTATTTATGTCAGTGATCTCAAATGGCTCGTGCCCTACAGCGGCCGTGACGTCGAGTTAGCTTAGCGCTCCGCTAACCTAATTCCAAATGTGATGTAACACAAAATGCAAGAAAATCCTTTGTCTCTAAATTAGGGTACACCGAGAATTAAAGAAACTTGCTTTCACTTTAGACATATCGACAAACTAATAAACAAAATTTGACAATCTCAAAAATGTTAATATCGTGACTAGTAATTAACAGTCTAAGTATCCACAAACACAATCTGGGAAAGAAAAGAAATTAAAAGACACCAGACATTTCTGGCGTAATTTGTTAAATAGTTTAGACCATGGGCAGTCACAATGAAACATACATATACATAGTTAGGAACAACTCATTACGAAGTCAGGATAAACATTACCCTCTAGATAGTCATATAATAAGATAGAGTATGAATATTCATGGAATTTGGTCACGTTAAGTTCAAATCGAGTCAAAATATGACGTTGATATAATGATTATTGCTACTCAAAGACAGTGTAATATCCAATACTTCATAGCTAGCACCAGTAAACGACTTCAGTAGACGTTGGGCGCCTCATAAATTATTCCCGTTCAAATGAATGTCTTGAAAAGGCCGAAGAAATTACAAGTATGGTCGAATGTCACGCGATCACCGAAAGTCATTAGTGAATTAATTAATTACTTTACAAACAGACGTTATAAGGGTGCTTTTATTAACCAGTACTTAATTATAGAACCTATTAAGTCCCGAAATAATTTATTTAAATGACTTTTTTACTCATGCGACATAGTATATAGACGAACAATTAAATTCCTTGTCTACTGGAAGTAGTACGGTGAAACATGGATTTACATCAATCAGACCAAGGCTAACTGTATGATTTTACCTTTATTCTGATTCAGACGAAAATAACTCTTACAGTTAGTCATAAAGATTAGCAATAGCTGACCTAGTAATTCGACCCATGATGGGCTCCAATTTCCGCATCTCCACGACTAGCGCGTATTTTGCGTGATAGCTGACCTAGCAGAGGTATAACTTCATGTTCATGGAATATCTGATCCAAAACGAGTTTGAAAACTAATTCGATATAGAACAGTACTGTCTTAAAATCAAAGCAACTTATTGATATATGAGTTAATTTGTTGGAAATAATTTCAAATTAGGTACATCATTTAAAAACTGTTTGTAGCAGAATTGTTACTGTCATTATCAGCAAAGAACTTGAACAACATTTTCCGAACATCAGTAGCACTAAAATAGTGCTCTGGTGGAAAGAATTCGACACGTAACAAGTAAGAACCCGCCGAGAATTTAAATCCTTACGTAGTTTCATGTTGTCTCGGATACGTGCCAGGCTTTACTGCTTTCTTGTATCGCGATGAATTCTTTATTCCTCGGAATTTGTTCCGTAGCATTGTTCGACAATTATCATAATAGGATCTATAAAAACTGTGTCCAGTGGCTCTTTTAGAGTGCCACATTTAATAAAAAAATATTTATTTATGTGAATTAGTGTCTTATTTTGTTACTTATTTGTAAAAGATTCACAGGCGGATTGGGCAGAAGCCACGTGAGAACAGCGCTGAGCCTCCACTCTGGTCATTATCCACGGCGAGTTTCGGATATCTAATGGGGAAATCCCTATAGCCTGCTTGCAAGATACTGTTGGAGTGTGACAGGAACAGATGAGTGCGCGAGTCGTTGTTCCGTGAGTTGGAGCTCAACCCAGCTGGTGTTATAATGGCTTATAGTTTCTATTTTGGCTGATCCGACATCAGAGGCGGCGATACGATTATGCCAACTCATTTGGTAAACCCTAGTCACTAAAGAGACAATAGAATTGACGTGTCTTTAGAGGACGAAAATTTCCATAATACTTATAAAAAAGATTAAAAAAATAGTAATATTAACATTGTAAGAGCTTAATTATTTTTCATCGTTTAGGTGAACTATTTTCAAAGTATATGTTAGAGGCATGTAGCTATTAAATGGCTAGAATTAACGTATATCCGTGGAACGGTGCCCTGCCATTTGCACGGCAATATTTCAGAATATCTTTCAAGAGATCGCGCTAAGACCAATTAGTGCACTTTGAAGCAATTAAAGCTTTTGAATAGAAGTCGTGCGAATATCGTGGAAATTTATTTTCCATTTCTTTTTTAACACGTCAGCTTATAAAAGTTCTGTTTGACAAAATTAAAAAGAAATAGTACATTATCTTGATAGAATTTACAATATTAATGTTTTTATAAAATGTATCCTTAAAGTTCCGCTATATTAACTCCTGCGGACTGAATAACTCAAACTGGATACATGGACGTTATATCTGTGATTGGCAACCTGAAAAATAGCTTGCTTTTCATCTTTTTCCGGCTAAAAATAGTGGATATGGATCACAATTTCTGTTTCATCCAGTTAGATCTAGATTCAAGTGAATCTTTCAAACAACAGGCAAATTGACTCAATGCAACGTAAAATTAATTGGATTCGTGTTGTGCATTTTGTTCTAATGCCATGTTGAGCTTTAATTGATCTAGTAACGTAATCCGTACACTATATTCGGTCCTATTCTGTTTTGTTTTGAAGAAACAAATGGATGATGTAACAATAAAATAAACACAACTTTATGAAATTGAATTTCAGAAAACCAGAATAGGAAGACCACCTACATAAAATCAGTAAGTCCTTTAATACACTTCAATGTGCTTGCTTCGAACAGTGAACCCAAGTAAAATCCATTTCCCAGAACATTTACAAAGAAAACGTAACAGAAAAACCTTTTGAATTCGGCCATTTCCCGCACCATTGTAACGTGACGATTGTCATTAATGTTTTTCCGCAAAAAGAAAAAAACAATGGACAAGCTGAAAAATTGAAGGCTACAGCGCGGATAAAGTTCGCAGAAATAGCACTAGTGTTTCGGCTGTCGTATGATTTCGTGGTACAAAGAATTGTAATGGAATCAAAAGAAAAAATGTTATGAATGAACGAAGCCTTTTCAAGGCATGGGACTATTAAACGACCATCAGTACCCTTTAACAATTGAAATAAAGATCCTCGACTTTTTAGAGAAAATAATATAAAAAGCTTGCACGAAGCATCTTCAATGCTACTTTATACTTGTTCCTACAATACATATTCTCTGTAGATATCCCCGACTGCGTGGAATATTCCAACCACGGTAGAATAAAATAGCCAACGAAAAGGTAAACGAATCGGAAGCCACAATAAACTAGGCCTGCGTTGCTTAGTATTTAGATAAGTGATTAGTTTCATTTCACGTGTCGGATTTGTGAAGGTTCGCGAGCAGTGATTAACGTTTTATTCCGCAAACCGAGCAAACTGACTATTGCCCGTTGAATTATAGTCATTTGTGGCGTTTTGAATGTCTTGTAAAGCCGCTTTACTGTTTGATCTGAGTCTGACAGGTTTATAGGACTGTTGGTTTTTGTGCATAATAAAAGTCACAACTCATTTTTTTTATGTTTTTGGGAACCAATACATATCAGATGATCACAGCGTTGATTGACTTTGTCTACAGCAGTAAGAATAGGAGTGCCTTACAATGTAACTTCTATAAACAAAAAGTGCTGTCTTTGTCTTCTCTATTGTGAGTTAAGGAGATCGATATATGACTTTAAAAATAGAACAACCACCTAAGAAAACTAGAAAACCAAAGCACGTTTCGTAGCAAAACACGTTGCGACGTGTTCTCAAACCAGTCGAGACTTTATGCATCTCGAGAAGTATCTCGCGAACTAGCTCGTTATTAAATTGCGACTCCCGAACTCTATTCGAGGAGTTCGACTCAAAGTAAAGTTGGTTCGCATCCATCAATGTCAGTCGACGAACTTTTTCAACTGCGTTTCAGTTGAAGCGTCAATGAGAAATTTTTGTTTGCGAACTTTTAGGCCCTCAGCTTTCGTTATCTTTTAGACCATTAAGTTAATTGATTTCTAAGTTATTCTGTATTACTATTTATTTATATTACTTTGAAAATTATTATTTACCCTTTTTACAATGTCTTATTTTTTCGGAGTGTTTTGACTTATTTTTTCGAAGATAATATTAACAGTATATATGTGCAAGGTTACTAAAATTTTCATCTCTTTATATCCAAACAATTCAAAAACACGTTTATGGTCTGTGCAGTTTCATTGTGTTTTTGGTTAATGAATTATATTTCTTCTATAATTTAAGTGTATCATATCTAAGTGTTTGCTCGGCACAGGGCGCAGTAAACAGGAGGGTGACGATTATGTATACATTATTCAAAGCCGCAGAATACATCTCGTATTGCTCGCTCCTGATATATAAGGGTTCGTTGAAACGAATTGCTCGTTCCCAATGTTTGTATTGATTTGTACCAAAATCATACTTATGTGTAACCTACGTAAACGAGAAAGTTACAACTCAATTTCTTTTATATGTAAATAATATATATTATTTACTACGATATACAACGTTAATGTTTTATGACATATGTATTCCGTAATAAAAAATGTGTTTTCTGTCGATTCATTTAACTTCAGTCAAAAGATCCTGTGTTAAGCAAAACCTAACAAAATAATTCCGTTTTGAACAAGGTTAATAATTATTTTTAATTACTTATACATTTACAATTCTTTGTTGTAGAAAAACAGTAAAAAGCTTTACGAAAGTCTAAAACAGAATTTGTAATTAAAAGTGTTTTTGAGCACTAATTGATTTAAATAACTAATGATAATTGCTTCAGAGATTTCGAGACTTTATTAACTAAAACACTTTGAGCTTGCCGAAGAAACAACATTAAAATTGCTTTTCTTTTTTTTTGAACGGAATTATTCAAATCCGATTAATTGTTGTATAAGAAAAAAATTCAAGGAATTGGATCCTCGGTATCCTAATTCAATAAAACGTAATAAAACGGATTATAGTAGTAAGCCAGTAACAAAGCCGGAACTATACAGCTTAAAGTCCAATAATGCCCAACGGCCTCAATAAAAGGTAACTTGTTAAAAGTTTTTAATTCAATGGAGCGCGAACGTTTAATAACAGTCACATTCCGTGCAGCTAAATCTCTTCAGAATTCTAATAGTAGAAAATGTTCCCCGGCGAGACTCGAGAAATGTTCGGAATGCAAATCTCTGTAAATGCTGTCTTCAAATTTTATAAAACACGTCCGCATTGTCAAAACCTTCGCATTTTTAAGAGGATCAAAAATATTTTAAGGAGAAAATACATTAAAAAATTCTGCAATGTAATAAAAAAACAACCAATTCGATGGTCATTTTATAAAAACAACAGATGTGCAGATACCTAAAAAACGCGAGAAAAATAACTGGCTGACTCGAGATCAAGTTTAAAAACAATGCATATTTAAATTTAGATTATTTTTACTAAAACAACCGGTTATCGTAAACAAAAATAACTGGTTATTGAACGTCTATTGCTGTCCTTGGCAATGACAGATTGGTTGGAAGTCGTTGCTCTCGACAATACGGGTATCCGCGTAATGCACTATGAAACATCCATGATGATTAAGACCATAAATTTCCTGTTTTACCTGTGCCTGTGTAAATGTTTGATTTACGGCATAGCCCCGGAGTTAATACGTAGCGGAATTTCGTCTCTAAACAGCTATGCTCGCAGCGACGCCAAGTTATGAATGCACGTAATATTATGTAAATTTACCTTTTTATAGTAAGCTATTTCGTTGATAGCGGTAATAACGCGCGGAAATGTAGCATACTGGCTGAATAAAAAAGTGAATAGCAACATTTCTTAATGTTCAATAATGTTTTACTTATTTTACGTGGTTCATCTTGTTAGAGACATTATTTTTATCATTACAAACAGCTGCAAAAACATAATTGAATAAAAATACCACTTCCAGTACGTAATAATTCGAAATATCACTTGCATTAACTAAACACAGATGTCTCCCCTTAATAGCCACAAGAGAGCGTCTCCATACCCTTCGGTGTCTCTATAATATTTTAATCTCTAATTCGTGTTGCTAGATACAATTTGAGAATGTGAATAAAACAGTGGATTAACTAAATGTGGCAATGGTTCGTTAATTGTCACCAACGCCTGCGCTAGCAAATAACTAACAAGTATCCATCTATATTAAAACTAGATGTCGTTCGCGACTTCGTCAGCGTGGATATTAAAAATATACCCTAGCCTATGTTACTCGAAGATAATGTAGCTTTCTAATGGTGAAAGAACTTCTCAAATCGTCCTAGTAGTTGTTGAGTTATTTCAATACATACAAAAATACAACATTTTCCTCTTTATAATATTACTAGCTGTTGTGCGCGACTTTGTCCGCGTGGAATTAAATAATATAGCCTATGTTACTCAGGGATAATGTAGCTTTCTAATGGTGAAAGAATTTTCGAAATCGGCCCAGTAGTTTTTGAGTTATTTTAATACAAAATACAAAAATAGAAAGTTTC
>QDHC01005075.1:432223-455983 GCA_013186455.1 Papilio dardanus tibullus
GAATGTCATTATCACTTTCATACATTTTTGACGTTCGACATAGAATCGCTTGGTAGCGAATGGATGATAAATTATTATCTACTTACATCGTCGCGAAGTTATTAGTTTGTAAATGTCTCATTACAGTACCATATCCGCGCACCTCAATGCAGACGTCCCGCCTCGCTTCCTATTGACTGGCAAAGTGAACAGGATATCGAACAATATCCAGCGGGAGATAATTATACCGTATTCACTTTGTATATTAATTGAAATACAGATATTATATTCAAGAAGATAGAATATGAGAGGATATTTTATTTATAACCCGACTAAGTTAGAAAGGTATCGCTTGAACTTTGTTCCTTAATATTTATTATTGTTATACTGACGTGAAAGGTTGTAATAGACAAAGAAAAGAGTTTCAAATATGTAGTATGTATGTATGCAATGTAGCAGGTATAGTATAGTGATAGATTAGTGCTTAACTTAACATGTTTTAAATATTGTTTACTTATACAACTGAGAAATAAATAAAGATCCGTTTTCAATATATTTTCTGAGTTTTTTTACGACAGTCAAACATTTAAATGTTGTCAAGAACAAATTGAATGAGAAATTCTAAGTCAATGAGTCGAAAAATTATCTTAAGGAGATCGCAATTACGAGGAATTTATTTTATTTAGAAAATTGAGTGAATGAATTGAATTGTGAATGTCCCAAAAAGTCCTTAAAGTATTTTTATAACCTAGCTTTACGTAAAAGACATATTAAAGCCGGCTACAGACGTCAGTTCAACTGCGTAGTTAAAACTTACATGTGTAGGTAAAACTGAGAACTGTACAATACGACTGTGCAGTTCAAATTGACATGTTTACGTCGGTTTTAACTAAACACAGTTAACTAACACAGTTAAAAAACTGAGCGTGTGTAGCCGGCTTAATGTATCTATTTGGATTTACTTTGTTTCATATTCAATAAAATTATTACGTTATTTTTATTATATTTTCATGATAAACTAGTATAGAGAACTAGAACTAACCTAGATCTATTCTATCGCATCCGGACAAAGACTAATATCCGGTGTGTGTTTACGTTGAAGAAACAATAATTCGGATCAAACATTTCCTCTGAAACCCTTAACTTTGTTATACAATCGTTTTATCGAACGACGGTGCTCGTACTAGATAAAAAGTTATTTTAACAGAGCTCTATAAATATGAATAAAATACGTGAAATGGAATTAGATGGTCAAGTAGAAACAAAACAAACGAAGATGTTTGCGTAGCTGTAGCCATAGTCGTAGACATTACTGTAGACATAGACGTAGCCATGACCGTAGCTGTGAACGTAGCTGTTGACGTAGCCGTAGACTTAACAGGATCGGTAGCTGATTGCGTACCCATTGACGTAGTTTGGACGTAGCCGTAGAAATAGTTATTGACGTACATGTAGACGTATTTAGCTAATTTTACTGACTCTTGATATATTTTATTAGTATTCTAACATAATGTTTGTTGAATTAATGAAGTGTCGTGTTCGCGGCTACACATGAGTGCAGACAGCTCACTGAATGCAGGAGATTAAGAAATTACACACGCTTCATAGAGCGATTGCTTCTGTAATCGATGTCATTTACATACCGACGAGACGTCTTGTATAATGAATTAATATTTTCATTACTAGACCAAATTGAAGATGGTTGATAAAAGATCTTTGTGTTTTTTTTCTCTAAGAATCTCCAGTCATGGGAAATTTATAATGAAATTAACAGTTTTTTTGTATTAAAAATTGTAATTTATAAATTCATTGTAGACCTTAGTAATAAATAAGGTTGTAATATTTCACCGTAAAAGCTTTATTAGTTCAAGAATGATGTTCAAATCCTATTCATTTCGTAATAAGCGAGGCTTGACATAGTTTCCTAAACCTACTTCATCATTAATCCTAACAATAGGCTTTAAACGTAAGACTTATTCAATTATTTCTGCTAGACATTTTGGGGAACATTGTTGGGAAGATTATTAAATTAATTATGGAACGAGAGAAGGCGGTTCCGAGGATAAAAACTGGTACAGAAATGTATTCAATAAAGCTATTGTTTATTTTATTAATAGTGAAATGCGAAAGGGAAATTAATTAACTATTAAACATAAAAGAAAAATATACTCATTCTTTTTAAAATATCCAGAGTATTCGACGTTAATTTATGTTGCAATAGTATACTTGAATGTAAAATTGCAAACAAATCAGTATCTCGTCTAAACTCAATATTTAGAGTAACATTGCTAAACTATCTAAAAGCAAAGCAGACAACTAAGTTAAATCCGGAATTCGACTGCGATTGTTGGCCGCAACGTTTCGGTCGCAAATCTGACTAAAACTTAAACTCGGCTAATCGAATTCAGATTACGAGAGATTTCCTGAACTTTGATGTTGCGATTTTGGAGAATTATTTATAGACGAATAGTTTTTTGGAGGGAAATTTATAACAGACATATTGTGAATTAACAATGCCTTATATTAACACCATATTTATTGTATTAAGTCCGTTGGTATATTGAATTTGATATTTTGAACATATACTCCTTTGTAGAGCCGCCTTAAAATCTACTAATAGTAGTTTTTATCTGAGAATGTTGAATTTTCCATTTACAATGGTTTCTAAATTATCTACCTTTTTATGATAATGATAACAAATTCAAAGGTAAAATCATAAACATCTAATATTTGTTTTTTCCTCAAACTACATTTTGATGATGTAATTTAGAATATATATACTTATTCTTTTTTAAAAAAGTAAAAAGTAGAGACAGTTCAGTTTACGGCGTCGTAAAGGCTCTCGGAGCGCGCGTCGCGTCTCTTAACAAATGATACAATGTAGATACGTGAATATTCGTCGTTAAATTTTATAACCTAACATAGATTATGTACTATCCAAAAATATTCTATACAACCCATTGCTTTGTCTAGACAAATTTTCTAGAAAGCCTCCATTGTGATACATTTTGGAAAAAATCGCTTGGAACACATGTAGTTTTTTATAGGAGAAGGGGACAAACGTGCAGCGGATCAACTAAATCAATTCCGACGTCCATGGACATCTACAACGCCGGAGGAACCACAGATGTGTTCCCAGCCTTTGAGGGAGGAGTACGCTCTTTTGTGTAGTTATTTTTAAAGTTTCTCATGAAGACTAATAAAGTATTATAAGTTAATTACATTTATCCTGCATGTTATCCCAAGGTCATCAAAATATTTTATCTGAGCAACTTCTGAAGTCAATTGGAGGAGATTAAAAGTAAAATCAAAATAAATTAATTTATTAAAACTTCCGTGAGACTTTGTAAAAACATCAAAATAATAATAAATCGTGTCTGTTTTAAAGATTCACTCTCACATCTCTACAGGTGGTAAGATATTATTCTTTATTTGTCTACTGTCATTGAACTACAGAATTCTCCTTTACGAATCTTTTAAAATACGAAAGCCATTTCCAAGAGATTTTTATGAAGTCGCCTTGATGAGATCATTTTTGTCGCCTTAAAACTTTATGCTTGCATTTACATTAACATATCTGTGTTGTTTGAATATTATTCCCTTTTAAAGGAGTAGCTAGAAGACTTTTTGTGATGTTAAAAATTTATGACGTCGTAAAACGGTGGAAGTGCGCTCATCTGCTATGCCGCAGTCTCTGTGTGATGCCCCAATAAGAATACCTACGTGAATATATTAAAAATTGAAAACATAGTGATTGTAAACATTGGATACAAGATCGCAGTGATCCGAATGTCTGTTGTCACTTGAAGAAGCTTAACTGTTTTATTAAATCATTCAATCGTTCTTTTATTCGTTCATTTACTCAGTCATTTACCTAGATTAGTATACCTCAGAGTAAGTTAATTAGCTTAAGAGTATGTAATTTCAGTATAAGAAATCTAAGCGACGTTTTAAGAAATCGTTTAACTATTAAGTGTACAGCGGTTTGCATAGATGTTCTAAAGTCATTTGCGAATGTGACCCGAAGCTTATTATAATGTAAACATTTACATTTATTTATTTATTTTTTTAGCCAGAATTCACAAAGACGTTTTTTTAACGTCGGCCTTTGCGCTTTTTTAACGCCTACGCTTTTACGATCTTTGTAAAATGACTATTGTTTCGTTGATCCCGCTCACAAAATCCGACGTGAAAAATTTTTAAATCGCCGCCGTGTGACAGATACATGTAAATGCATTTGTTCTATCTCAACGCTTTTTAGCGCGCGTTAAAAAAGTGCTGCGTGAATGGGGGTTTATAAAACAAAGCATAAAAAGATATTAACCGAACGCATTGTACGCTGTCTGCAAAGCCTTTGTGGAGACAATAACTCAGTTCGCAATCCATTAAGACGTGGCCAAATGACGCAGAAAGTTGACTTATGGTCGGTACGACTTGCTCCATAGAAGCACATCAGATAGTACTGCGCCTCGCAGACTTGTTTTATGCTCCAATAAATATTAACCAAATGGTTTTCATGTTTTCCTTTCATTAGTATAGCAATATTCATTTTTTTTTATTAATTTTAAGACTCTAAACTATTCTAACTGCGTTTTATAGATCTTATTCTCAAATGGTGTAATATTATCTTTAAAAATCTATATCTTTACTAATAATATAAAGAAAGAAACTTTGTATTTTTGTATGTATTGAAATAACTCAAGAACTATTGGGCCGATTTCAAAAAATCTTTTACCATTAGAAAGCTACATTATCCCCGAGTAACATAGGCTGTATTATTTAATTCCACGCGGAAAATCGCGCACAACAGCTAGACTTAGATAAATTTAGACAGTAGTACCTCATCTAGGCAATAAGTTAGTAAGATGCTTGAAGTACTTACTGCATTTATTTAAGCGTCAATGATTACTCTAGCTTAGTGAATATTTGTGGTTTAAAATCAAAATTTAAGGTTGTTCTTAGTAATAATTAAAGGGCTTTGGGCGATAAGTATAGAACTCTGGCGAGAAGTAAATGTTATTCACATTTGTTTTATGTCGAATATTTTCTAATGATTAAACAAAACAAGGCAGTGTGTTTATTATTCTTATACAGCGTAATCGGCTTCGAGTGTAATTAGCGTGAAATTTTAAACATTTCCCTTGTTCTGTCATGTTTATTTTGTGTACAGCTGACGATGAAAATCTCTAAGTAATTCTCAGAATAAGTTCAAAGATATACATGAGTTATTATTTTCAGTACCAAAGTATTTTAAATACCAAATCTTTTAGGAACATAAAGCCAAAGATATAGTTATTAATAAAGATACTTAAAAACTCGAAACTTTGGTAACGAAAATAAATTATAATGTAGTCTGTAGAATTACTTCTTAAGTTGTATTTATTATTGGAAGTTGATATTACCTAGGGGGTTTTTCAAAGTATCTTGCGATTGGCGATATCGCTGATGGAATCGACAAAAATGTATAGACAATGACAATCGATACGTCACGTGGTTGTCACGTGTGGCATATCGAACGTCATTGTCAGTTTCTTACATTTTTGATGTTCACTATCGAATCGCTTTGTAGCGCATGTACTTTGTAACCCCCTGTTTAAGTTTATCTGCGATAAAACAAATCGGAAAGATATCTTCCCGATGAGTATTTGCTCTGTCAGCGAGCGCTTTGTTGGAGCACTGAGAACGCAATCCATTACGACTGGACAAATGACGTGGAAAGTTGACTTGTACATTTGTAAGACTTTTGTAAGAAGGGGGATTTGTACTATGCTTGTTTGTGTTTGTTTTTGCGACAAACAAATTTTAATACTGTTTTATATGATACCATCTGGCTCACGGGTTTAGCTCTTGACGTGTAAACTGCAGGTCCCGAGTACGAAACCCGCCATGTACCAATGTTTTTTTCGATTTTCATATTTACATATTTACCTGGCCCTCTTACGGTGAAGGAAAACATCGTGATGCAACCTGCACATATCGGCGAAGAAATTTAAAGATAAGTGTGAAATCACGCAAACTACGTGCTAGTCGTGGTGTTGCGGAAAATGAAGCCCATCATGGGTCGAACTACATTACTATCTGATGTGCGTGCCTTGTCCGTGCGGAATTAAAAAAAATAGCCTATGTTATTCGAGGATAGTCCCAGCTTTCTAAAGGTGGAAGATTTTTTGAAATCGGCTCGTTATTTCTTAAGTTATTTCAATACATACAAAAATACATGCATAAGTATCTCTCTTTATAAAATTAGTATAGATTTAAAGTATTGTTATCATTAAAAATACACACAAATAATTACCTAGATTAAAGGGAAGACCCTACCTTTTGAAACACTGGTCCTTGTGTAGGCATGGACCTGTGTTTCAGCCTGAGGTAGCCTCAATTCATTTGTAAATTGTCAAAAATTAAAGATTTCTTTATATTATATTAGATATCATTTTACGTCTAAAAATATTCGTAGAATCTAATCCTAAAACCAAGAAGTTTTGCTTTGCTATAACTAAATCAGTTGGTGTTTATCTTTTGACGCTTTGCCTTGATGTTTAGTTCTATATTATTGTGTAACTTTATAAGTATAGAAAGTAATTAAGCAGACAGTTAGCCGGTACACAATTGGATGACGTAAGTTAGTGGCTATCAGATACTTTTGTTTGTTCGCAGTTGTTTGCGGACTACAAACATTCTTCACCGGATATTACCCGTTGCCCGGATGTAGGGACTCTGTTAGATCTGCCTTTATTAGCCAGACTAGATTATCAATCTTGTTGTTTACCTTCCTTTACTACATTTTCCTAACTTTTGCTTTACTTTGCCTGCTTTGATGAAGGTTAATATGAAGATTGTTATTTAAAATTACGTAAGTTGAAAAAAAAACGAAATTGTTTTGTAACTTAATATTGGTGCTAAGTAAATGAACGAAAGTAATGTAGAAACACAAAAAAATATAAAATCATGTGATTGTTCAAACGCCACTCAAATTTAAGCGTCGCTTAAAATCTAATTCGTCAAAATTAAACGAGATCGTCGCAGAATTTGATGTTTAAGCGTGGACATAACATGTAAGACGCTCTTATATATTAGTGGCGTTTGAAAATTCGGCCGTAAGTGTGCTTTTCGTATGCTTCAATTTAATTATTGCAATAGTAATGTGTGTGCGTGGTTGACTATGGCCTAGTCACCTCATAGGGTAGGCTCCGATCCCCTCGGTGGGGACGTTTAGTGAGCTGGTGATGATGACGATAAATGTATAGTGCGATTAAAGTTTAACACTATAATGTAAAGTGACAATTCAGACACTTTAATAGTTGACTTCAGCTTTGGTTAAGATACGTCGGTCCGTCGGCGTCGCTCTGCCGGCTATATTTCCTCGGAGACACCTGCGAAGCCGGAATAATAAAGAGCCTTACAACGTCTCAAAATGGCACTTTTTCTCGCAATTCAACCGCAATGTGCACTTAAGGGATTTGAATAACTTATATGTCGGATTTTATCTATTCCACGCAACTCCCAAAACGTACCCCAACCGAATTCCAGCACGAAGTTTGAAACCTTAAAATTATTCACACCACTTCCAACTAGATTTATAATTATAACATATTTCTTCAATAACCTTTATTAACAAATATAGATACCTAAATGTAAATGCTACGAGCCGTATGGCTATGTACGTAAAAGCTATGAGCCAAGATTAACCCTTTAAAACCATAGTCTAAAATCCTTATAACAACGTAGAAACTCGGAGACGCCATCAATCTTGGCTAAAGTCCAAAAGTCAATTACCGAAAACCGACTTTTAGATAACTTCAACAATTATTTTCGTATAATCTAGGCACACCTAACGAGTGTTCCGAGGATTTTAACGACCTGACATAGTTCGGCAATTAAGCGTCGTTTAGGCTATCCTGTTAGACTGAAGACAAATGTGTTCACAGGTACTTGGCAAATAACAATTCATACTACGATTATTTGTTAAAAAATAAGTAAATTCTTTTATAATTTGCAAAAAAAAACTACCGAGAAACAGTGTACAGGAATACTTTAATTAGATGCAATAAGTTAGTTCTTTTGCACATCTTTCCCTCAATTGTATTTTTTTTAATATGAACGGCAAACGACCAAGCGGCCACCTGGATTCGCTGAAATAGCGAAGCGACCGCTGCCCATAGACATCTGCAATTGCAGATGCGTTGCCTACCCTTAATCTACGGAGGAAGGGACCCACAGCAAAATGATAATTCCTCTTCCAATGCGGCACCTCCCTCATCAAATCCACTTCTTCTTCCCATCATATCTTATAAGAAAAAGATAGGAAGGGAAAGTGGACTAAAATTAGTCCACTTTCTATTAAATATACCAAAGTAAATATTAGCTTTAATTTTTAATATGTGATTGTACTTGTTTATTTAAGAATCTGCTCTAAGGGAGTCCCTTAGCATAAGCACTATATGACTCTGAGTGTGGGATAAGGTGTTAATAATGAATGTTAATAGTAACATCGCTTTAGTAATTCAGGGAACATAATAAGGGTGTGTATCGACCCGCTCGGGGCCGCAACAGCCAGATTTACTGGGGACGCCGCGTGTCGCTAATGTCTACAACTCTTACCTAACTCCGCTAACTTAGAATAACCATAACTGTAATAAATCCGAGGATAAAGTTGTTAACGTAATCTGTACAATGTAAACATGTCTTGCCTTCACTAACGTAGTGTTAGGTCTTGTTCACATTATCAAGTGGACAATGAGTTTTCATTGTTGAAACACTTGTTTGGAAGTATTTTGTCATGTCAACTTATTTTAATACTAGCAACCCGCCCTGGTGGAATGTCCAAAAACAATATTTGTTGTTATAATCACGAATGTAATGTTAAGTTATAAGAATATATTATAAGTGATGAAAGAAATTTAAAGATATATGTATTCACGTAAAATACGCGCTAGTCGTGGAGTTGCGGAAAATAGTGCCCATCGTAGATCGAAACTTTTAACCTTTAAGTGATAAAAAGGCGATATTAAAACTATATGTTCGTTTAAACTTTATAACGTTTATTTAATGAAAGTAGCATTAGTAATATAGTCCTTAAAAATATTTAGCACAAAAATCTCATCGCTTATATCCAAGACTTGTATATCACTAGATGCTATAAGTTTTGGACTTTGATATACAAAAAATAACTTAAAAATACTTCTAAATAAAGGTGGTACTTTAGTTTCACTTAATATTACTTTATTTATGAATTATTGTCAATAAAAAAAGTTAATCTAATTGTCGTTTGCTTTGTTATAATATATTTGCAATTGTTTTCAAAAGACGTGCATGGATTGCATCCAACGGCTTCATTAGACCGATGTCGTATAAAAAACGGCCTCCAAGATATTAACGTTTTTATGGCGAACTCGGTCTGATGGAGCCATAGATTTATGGTTGTTTTGTTTTGATGCATTTTGTATATTGTCATTAAAGTGTTATTTCTTACTCGTGGTTTAATTAAACTTAATTACAATACAATTATAAATCTGACTTAATCTATTTTAAAATAAAACTATTAATTTTTGTATACGATAGCCTCGTCTTCTTCTTTCTTCACCGCTTGTATGAGAACTAGAGACATAACTGCATTAACCACCTGAATAAGAAAAAACCTAAATAATATTTTGATTTAACAACAAAATGCTTAGAATAGGTACTTGTATCTTTATAATTGTATCAGGGGGCTACCAAAAGTTCAGGCGCTACAAAGCGATTGAATAGAGTATATCAAAAATGTACGGAACTGACAATGATAAATGATGTTCGATATCTCACACGTGACAGGCATATGACTTATCAAATGTCTTTGTCAGTTTCATATATTTTTGTTGATTCCATCAGCGATATCGCCAATCGAAAAATACTTCGGGTAGCCCCCCCGAGATGCTTCGATACTTAGATTTAATATTTTAAGTACTAATTACTTCTTTTTTTCCATTCTGGGGAAATATGGGAACTTTGAATTGGATTGGGCTATTATCTCTTTATGAATTATTATTACAATAATAATATTGTAAACTTACGCATATCATGCAAGATGCGAGAACAATACCAGCCAACCAGCCTGTCTTTCCTTCTAAATACCAGGTGAGCTCGTCCACACAGCCGTGGAAGTAAGCATTACCAGTCACTGAATCCCGACACTCAGATGGTAATGGTTTGTTCAAGTTTAAGAAGTCCATTGGACCATCAGCTCCGCAACAGCCAATCTACAAATTGGTGGAGAAACAAATTTATAATTGTGTCCAAAAAATTTAGAAATATGAAAGTCACTATATAGTATAAAACAAAGTCGCTTTCTCTGTCCCTATATCCCTATGTATGCTTAAATCTTTAAAACTACGCAACGGATTTTAATACGGTTTTTTTGTAGATAGAGTTATAAAAGATAAAGGTTTATACAAAGATATATTATACTGTAGATGGAACACTCGATACCTAAAAGTGAGGCATTTTCTTTGACCTCCGGAGGTCCAATGTAGGGAAATCTCCCTAAGTGTTAACCTCTAAATTACATTTGCCGACATAAAAAGTCGACCGAGTGTAACCTCTTTTCTCAAATTTAAATTGTATTTCATAGTACTTGCTAAAGTTTAATATAATTATTAATAGAAACATTTTTAAAACGCTAATTAAAAATTTATAACAACCATAAAACAAAAATGGTCTTTGTTAAAAATTGTTTGGATTTAAATTGTTTTAAATAAAATAATAATAATGAAAAACGATAATTAACGTTTTAATGAATGTTTTAGTTTATTCTAATGTTTATTTTAAAAATGTAAAAAAATCACACAATTTCCCAAACTTGGAAATTTTTTTCATGATACTGGCAAGTTTTTTTTTTTTAATAATTTCTTTCTTGGCACGCTTTTTAACGTCAAATTAGTATGGAGTGCTACCTCTATGTATAATATCTCTTTGGGTTTATATGTATAACTAGAGACTCGCCCCAACTTCGCACGAATGCAATTATTGTTAGTATGACTGTCACATACTACACACAGTTTTTCTGTTGTGTATTTAGTATCAGCATTGCACCCGTGCGAAGCCGAGGCGGATCGCCAGTTACTATATAAAGAAAAGCTTATCCTAGATAAGCGAAAATCAAAGGGGCCGCTATATTTCACTAGCTAGATAGAAGTTTTTCGCTAATGTAGGTTTTACTGTTTACAGGGTGTTCCGTAAGTCGACGTCAAAACCGACCCAGGTTATAGAGCAAGACCTAAGAGACACCAGAAAAATACAAAAAACATCTGTGTCTAATAGTTTTTGAACTATAGCAGTTTCTAAATTTTCGAAAAAAAGTATACCCTGTGATTGTTTTTTAGCTCCAGTAGCTATTTTTTTTTTGTCCTGCTTTTATTATATTCTTGCTTCCTTTTATCTATATTTATATCTACATTTCCATCTCTTTATTGATACATATAATTCACTTTTGTTTGTCTGGTACAGTGTGCTCATCTCTTATATGGCCGGGACGAATTCGCTATGTTCTATTCACTAAGATGTAGGATGACTGGTAGAGAATGCCACTAGACATTAAGTCCTCCTTGTACTAACAATGTGCTAAAGTTTAAATAAATAAATATGTTAGTTTCAAACTTACTCCCTCTTGCACCATCCTTAGTATTTCCCGACTGCCTTCATGTTGTGGGTTGTTCATGAGTCGTAGGATGACATCTTTTATAAGAGGCTGTACACTGGAGTCGTAAGTGGAAAAGTCCAGAACAACGCAAGCGCCGATAAGCCCGAATACGAACAACGCTATTTGTGTTCCTATAAACTGAAATTATGATTTAATTAGAATTTGGGTTTCTCTTAAGCCGGCTACAGACGTCTTAACTGTACAATTCGACTGCGCAGTTAAAACTGACGCGTGTATGCAATACTGCCAACTGTATAGTTTAACTATGCAGTTCAAATTGACGTGTGCACGTCAGTTTTAACTGCGCAGTTAATAATGTACATTAAAAAAACGAAACGTCTGTAGCCGGCTTTAGTGATCAATCTGTTTTATGTGACACTATAAATTTCCACAGATCTTAATATATTTCGTACATTTCATTAAAATAAAAATATCATAATTAAATTGAAAATAACAAAAGAATAAATGTAATATATCTTTAAAGAGGTAACTTACTCCATAGAGTAGGACGATGTTTTCCATAAGAGCGGACCCGCAACCAAGGAATGCTACAACCATTATGCCTAACGAGGCAATAAGAATGATATAGATCCCAATGAAGTACTTCTGTAGTTGCAAAATTCTCATCCACTCGTTGAAACCGGGTTCGAAGCAGATCCATAGACATAATGCAAATATAGACACGCCAAATAACTGAAAAATAACAAAATAAATAGTTTTTTAAAACGTTAATATGGCACCAAATAGCAGCTATTTTGCATCGAGAAAAAAAAGAATAACGTAAATCGGTTCAGAACTCGCTGCTTAATTTCTGAACATACATAAAAAAAAACTAATTGACTTGATAAACTCCTTCTGTTGGAAGTCGGTTAAAAAATATATCGTTATATGCTTAGCTAATACTATAAATGTAAAAATTTTAATTAAACGATGTTTGTTTTATAGTATCTCTGATATTTTGATGTAAGTCAGTCTGGTCTGGAAGAATACATATGTTACTACTTAATATTTTTATTTTACATTCTACGCGTTCGGCATCGCGGGAGACAGCTAGTCTTTAATATAAATGTAATGTTTTACTATTAACTAGTACAGATTTAAATCAACTACGTATATTAGGTTTACGAGTTATTTAGTGTGGAATTTCTGTGTTATGAATCACTTTATATGTATTCTTATGACACATTTTAATGAGTAAGTGTTCGTAATATTCAATTTTATCACATCTTAAGCTACAATGTCTAAATTATTAAGAAGCTTATCTTTAAAACTCAGATGTAAAAAAAAACAAATAAGTATCAACATGTTTTTGATGTGTTTGTTGATGACTTAAAGGTAATATATTTGAAATACAATATTTACTTAGAAAATGTATCGTTAATGGACTTCTTTACACGCAAAGAATAAATAGGCATTTAGAAAGTCACTGTTTATTTGTTATATGAAATGGCTCTATCAAGTGAAATGGGATAGAAAGAGATATTTCTACTAGCGTTTTATCAAATGTGCTTCGTCGAATATTGTCTGCAGATTAAAGCCGTAAAGCCTTGTTCGCATTATGATAGCATTTTAGTCGAGTAGTAAGTATCCGAACAAAGGATTTACTAATCTACACTACTAAAATGTTGCCGTTCGGACACCTTAAGTTACTAAATTACTTGATACTGGACTAAAATACTATCGTAATGCGTTCAAGGCTGTGACTAAAACTAAAAATAATACCAGACTGCCTATTTGTCTTGGCTCTTATCCAAAAGTTAATTATCGCAAATCCTACTTCAGACTACGAAGTCAATTATTTTTCATCCTTGTAAGACTAAAACTAGTGCTGGTATTTTCTTTATAATATTTATTTTCTAATCAATTAAAAGTACATTTTGAAACCGCAAGTTTAGAGAGTTAAATAAATAAAAAAACAGAGACAAATAGAGGAATTCCTTCTTTCGCAATGCAGTACAAATTAAAGAAAAAAATATTTAATCACTTCTCTACAAAATATGGATAGCAGACTTGTGAAACAATTTAGCCCTTATAGGTTAGTCTTTAGAGTTAGATCTTCGATAGTTCAGCGGTTTAACTGTTAACTTGTAATCGGCAGGTCCCGAGTTCGAATCCCGCCATGTACCGATGTGTTTTTCATTTTTCGAATTTCATTAGTACATATTTACCCAACGCTCTTACGGTGAAGGAAAACATCGTGATGCAATCTACACATATCGGCAAATAAATTCAAAGATATGTGCAAAGTCGACCAACCCGTCTATGAGCTAGTCATCCCTTAGGGGGTAGACTCCGCGACCCTCGGTGGAGACGAGAGCTACTGATGATGAGGTTAGTTTTTTATAAAAAAACATTTAGAAATATAAAATCTGTGTTCATAAGCGAAATTATTCTAATAACGTTTTTCATTTTCAATATCTTATTTGCATATGGTGTTAATATTCTTAATTAAGCAAGCTTAACTGTTGCGTCGTGCAAATTGCAAGCAACGACTACGTTGATTTACCGCGCACACCACGTGTGGCTAATGACTGCTACTTTCTACTAAATACCTAACAACAAGAGTATTTTAAACTAAATTTCTATGAAAAACATTCTAGTTGTAGTCATAATTATCTCGATTACCAAGGACGTATGGTACATACTATTTCTAGGTCATAATTTGATACCAAGACAGATGATTATTACAAACCTTTCTCTACATTCAACCACATCACTTAATCAGGGTTTGTGGTCAAACGCTAGTTTAATTGTAAAATAATAAAGTACCGGAAATAATAGATTTTAAAACAAGTATCTTCAATGTAAATTCATTTCCATTCTATGAATCAGACTATGACAGTATTATACTTGGAAAACGGGCACAAGTTGTTATCAATTGTTGATAACGCGTTCTTAATATCTGCCCTTTTTTGTGTTAACATTATATTGCATCGCATTTAAGGTTAAAAACTGTGATGTTTTAATTACAATAAATAACTATTTGGATTGTGTGAAAGAAGATATGCTGCAAAATTTAGTAAATTCAGATATGATGGCTAATAGGGAAGAATGGAGGACTTTTACATGCTGTGCTGACCCGCCTGAGGGACAAGGGCAGGTGGATGAAATAACTATTTAAACTAGCTAGTGTAATAGCTTCTGTCTATTTTTGTTTATTATTCTTTGGAATTTTACTACTTATCGTTTGTCTCTATATCTTTCTAAATACATTTACTCTGTGAGAAAATAATAGCGTATTATCCACTTTAAATGGGTCCTGAAAGGAATAATATAGTTGGTAGGAATACCTACATGTATTTACACATGTGTTTCAGCAGCGGCTAGTTAAGAAAGATGCGCGTGCGCATAAGTAATTCAGCTCCCCACGTACACAATGGAGTTTGTGAATATAGCGACTTATTCCTAGAACTTAGTCATGTAAGAATATGTTCAATGTCTAAAGAAGCTATAACATTAACGACAAAAGTAAACATACCCACAGTACAACATTGAAGCAGAATAAAGTGTACTTGATGCAATAAATTTGCGATTCGAGTTTCCCCACGGCGGGTCCCTGCCCGTCGCCTCTCCCTGCACCGGCCATTACACTTAATTCACTTAACACTTACACTTGGAAACTTGTAAATCGTCCTAGCACTACGTCTATCGTATTGGTACTGGTTTTATCAATAGATAAACGTGTTACACATAGCTAGGTTATCATTGTTTGCTAAGATACGCGAAGATAAGATTAGCGTGAATTGCCGCGCCTGTATTTTGTCAATGTACTCTTTGTTCTTTGTATTTTTAATCGACAATATCAACCAATTAATAGTATGGTCTTTGGACCTAAAGATCGTGTCAAAAATAGAATTGAACATCTTGATACACTACAGTATAGACCACCAAAAAATCTTGTATCTTATTTCGTTCTATTAAGGAACACTTGCTCATTGTATATTCAACAATATGTTTTTTTGTTTTCGGCAATTGAAACCCACAGGATAGTCACCTAAGTCCAAGTCTTCGTTCTACTAAGTAGTGCATAAAGCTGATTGTGTTATTCACAGATTGAATTCGATTTTTCTTATCGAGATAAATGGCTCTATACATGCTTAGGTCCAAGTCAGATAAATTAAAAAGCACTTCTAAGTCTCGAAGGCTCAAGTGATGCAGTTATAGTGGAAAATAAACTTTCTTTGAATAACAAAATTATATTTCATCAGTATTCCATATGAGAAACTGTCAACATAACAGCAAAAAGAAAACTAATTTTATGCATACATTTGTATTGACGGCATGATTTCCCTTAGGGGTTTATGTTTGCAAATCCAGCGATTCGAGGTAACTCTGATTTGAATTTGAAATCCGATAAACGTATTCAAAGAGCTATAAGGAAGTGGCTACGGATGATGTAAGATGCAAACATAAATAAACAAGATATACGATGTTATACGATATTCCCATACACCAAGAAAGCAAGTGTAAATCTTACGCTTGAAGGAACGTAAATTTCAGAATTCGAGTCTAGCATTTCCTAGCTATATTCGCATAAGGGGAGTTACCCAAAGTATCTCTCGATATCGCTGATGGAATCGACAAAAATGTATGAAACTGACAATGACATTCGATAACTCATTTGCTTGTCAAGTGTCGGATACCGAATGTCATTGTTAGTTCCATACCATTTTAGTCCACTTTCCCTTCCTAACCTTTTCTTATAAGAAAATTATGGAAAGGAGATGTGGATATGGCGGGGGAGGAGATGTATAGGAAGAGGAATTATCCTCTTACTCTGCGTCTCCTCCTCCGTAAATTAAGAGTAGGCAACGCATCTGCAATTGCAGATGTCTATGGGCAGCGGTCGCTTCACTATTTCGGCAAATCCAGGTGGCCGCTTGCTCGTTTGGCCCTTTATAATATAAAAAAAACATTATTGATGTTCGCTATCGAATCGCTTTGTAGCGCAAGTACTTTGGGTAAGCCGCAAGTACTAACACCAGGGAAGTAGAGAAGTAATCTTCAGTCTTTAGGGTTGTGGTAGGTATTGCTAAAGTAAAATTTCACTAGTCGTATAATCATCCAAAGTATTTTATTTTTATATTTTAGAGCGTATTTTGCGTTATCTAATACTTTTCAAAATCTCAGTATAAATTGTAATCTATTTCAAGTAGCAGTTAACGTATAAATAGGTAACAAAATCTGTGAACGTGTTAGTGTATAGATTTTCTAATATAAACTTAGTTAAGCCAGTTTACGTGAATTGCTCAATTATGTAAAAGGAGAAGCCAATCTATGCAAAGTTAATGGAAACACAAGCGGCGTCATAGCAAGCAAATTGCATGCTTACACTGATATGCTATTTCATATTAACAATAATGCTCTTAAGAGAGATAATGTAGGTGCTTGAAGAACAAAACTATATTTAGACGAGGCAAAAGGACTTTTTGGTATACAAGGACCCTAGTATTTTTAAATTGAATTATTTCATTTTAAACCGGCTACAAACGTCAGTTTTTTAACTGTACAGGGGGCTATCTAAAGTATCTTTCGATTAGTGATACTGCCTATGGAATCGACAAAAATGTATGAAACTGACAAGGACATTCGATAGCTCATGTGCTTGTCACGTGTGAGATATCGAACCTCGTTGTCAATTCCTGACATGTTGGCTATCGAATCGTTTTGTAGTACATGTACTTTCGGTAATACAGTACAAACTATTTGAACTATATAGTTCCCAGTTTTACAAACGTTAGTTTTATCTACGCAGTCGAACTGTACAGTTAAAGCTGTGCAGTTAGGACTGAGCGTCTGTAGTCGGCTTAATGTTTAAAAGAAATGAATGATGATTTTTTGTCAATTTAATGAATATTAAAAATTTAATTGTAAAAAAATATTCTTTTTTCTTTAAAGTACTTTGTTATTACATTTTATAATGATTGCATAGTCTGATTATAGTCCAAAAATTGTGACTTATTCATATCCCATTGAAAGTCCGGCGAAATGAGGCTTGAAAGATTCTTTTCATGACCGTAATGGCTATTAGAGCAGAGTGGAGCCTTTTCATAACGAAAACCTCTACTACCATATTTTCACAAATATCTCGAAGATTATGGATGTAAGAAAATAAACGAGACAATCGAAATTGAAGAGGCTGGAAGCTTAGGTAAGCTCCTGACTAAGTATTGAATAGAAAACGATAAAGAAAGCGATACAATACAATGCAAGTCGATTTATTTTATAGTTTAAATGTATCATAATCTTTTTATCAACTTTAACCTATTCAATTTACAATTAAACAGAAAACTAGAAGACAAGAAAGAAGACTTGTTATTAGAATTAAGCTAAAATGCATATCAACGCAACACTAATGACTAGGCTTAATTAGACCGAGTTCACGACAAAAAAGGACTTACGCGGAACAAAATATCCGTTTTTATCGCAAACTCAGTCTAATGAAGCTGAAGCATAACTAGACAAGACTAACGCACATATGTCAGGACGAATATAAAAATACTGTCTAGAGAAGCAGCTTGTGCCTCCATATAAAAAGTAGTCAAATGAGAGACTTTTTTTTTACTTAAAATATTTCCTAGCAATTTAATTTTGCTTCTCTTCGTATTATTTAGAAGTAATCCTGTAAAAGTAATGACCGTCAATGCTCTCTCACTTGAAATTAATCTGCAAGAAGGCATTGCGGTGACTATTTACAGAGCGTCCTCGAAGCATGTTCCCCCTGGCTCTTCATTTTGCTTACAAAAGTGTGCAGGGTTGGCACAACAATGACTTTGTTATACAGAAACACATTTGTATTGTTTTTTTGGAAATTCGCAAACGAGATTTTCTGTCGCCTGGTGAATGTTTGCAATTATGAAGTGTTATAAAGCTTAATTTTTGTAGTGTTTGGTTGTTATTTTTATTATTTAGTTTGTTATTGTATCGCTTTTACTATTATTATCTAAGCAAAACTAAGGTTTGATAATTTTTAATTACATTTTTCACACTCTATTAAAGTCAGCAAAAAATACCTTGGTATTGTTTCAGATCTTACATCCGTAGTTTCACTTTCAATACACGAGTAATTATATTTTCGTAAATAAATTAGCTTATAACAAAATAAAAAAAACTCTTAGTGATTGTGACAACCCTAGAGTGTTCCCGCCAAGTCCCGCAGACATGGGTAAATAATTTTCCTGATTACCGTGCTGCGCCTTCATCGTTCAAAGCTAGAAGCGAGTCCCGACCCCGACAAAAATATTAAAAACCGGAACATTCAACTCGTAGCAACAACTTGTCTCAATTGCAAACGACTAGATATTACTCTACGAGTAAATTGATTTCCCGCTGCGTATTTCGAGTAGTTTCGCTAAATTGAGATGTGCGGAAAGCTTCAACTTGTATCTGACAGTGTTTGCTTTTAAAATGAAAACCTATTTTATGACACGTTTAAAGATAAGTGACATAAGACAAGCTTGCATAACTTCTATCGCTTTAGTTATTTTGAGAATACTATTTGTGTAATAATATAGAATATATTGCAGCATCTATGTTGTTGGATATCTTGTGGAATTTAATCTACAATATATCTATACTAATATTATAAAGAGAGAAACTTTGTATTTTTGTTTGTATTGAAAAAACTCAAGAACTACTGGGCCGATTTCTAAAATTCTTTCACCATTAGAAACCTACATTATCCCCGAGTAACATAGGCTATATTATTTAATTCCACGGGGACAAAGTCGCCCACAACAGCTAGTTATTTAATAAATGTACCTAGTTATTTTATTTCAAATATAACCTTACTGTTTATGTCTTAGAAATAGTAAATGCAATTTACTAAAAGATTTTAATACAACGTTTTTTGTTTCACAAAAAGTGAGAATTTTTTAATTATTTTAACATCTGAATTAATAAAGGTCAGACTAAAAATGCTCGATATGTGGGTGAAGGAGAATTTTCAGAGGCAAAGAGAGCGCAATTACATTGTGCAGGTAGAAACTTCGCCTCAGGAAATGTAATAAAGGAGTCGCCTCCGACCAAATATTTAGAGAACAAAGTGGGGCCATAAAACCAATGGTTTGGTTAAGATTAAGCGATTATTTTTTATTAAGAATGTAGAGATGTTGAGTTGATAAAGTTATTTGTTGCAACTGTAATTATGTAAAAGGTACAAAATCCAAATTATTTTTTCAAAGCAGTTAGTTACTTGACGTTTTATGGCTCCTTTATTATTAGCCTTATGTTTTATCATTCTTAAGTTCGTATTTTATACTTAAACTGCTCAACCGTTCTTATCAAGTGATGTCTAATTTAATTGATACTTATCGTTTTAAATTAATAACTAGTTATATGGTTGTTAAATCGCTTACTTCCTGGCTACAATTCATGCGTGGCTGACCACGGGACAGTAAACGTATTCGTTCCCCGCACTCCCGCCCTTGATTCTATTAACGCAGCAATTTCCCCAATCTCTCTCAGCTGTCTTATCAAGTCCTACATAATTCACTAGAATAGAAAATTAATCTGTCTCCAGCACGTACATGTGAAAAACATATATTATTATGGTTATTTGTTCACAAAATTCTAAGGAGTACTTACAACATTGACTTTTTTGATACTATAAAGTAGCAGACGAGCAAGCGGCCACCTGAATTCGCTGAAATAGCGAAGCGACCGCTGCCCATAGACATCTGCAATTGCACATGCGTTGCCTACCCTCTACGGGCGAGGAGACGCACAGAAAAAAGTATAATTCCTCTTTCTTTGCGTCCCCTCCCCCGGCAAATCCACTTCCCATTCCCATCACGTCCTTATAAGAAAGAGAAAGTGGACTAAAGTTAGTCCTCCGGCACCACACTCATCAGACGAAACACGGAATTTCTTCCGTTTCACGCCTGTCTTCTGTGTGGTCGTAGTATTTCACCGGGCGAACCGGATAAGTCGTGCGAAGATGTAAAAGCGGGCTCTACCACTGTTGACTGGTCTACGTACACTTTCTTTTGACACATCTGAGTTTTGTTATCTAGTAGTTATAATACTGTACATTAAATCCTTTATGGAGTATTCTCACAATTTCTTAAATTAATCTCGCATTCTCTAATTATTTTTGCAATAATTTATTACCTTGCTTATACATTCCCATCACGTAGCAAGGCGCTCCGTTCACTTTACAAAACCATACCACGCCAGAGATACCGACGTCCGTGATTGCATTTTATCAAGGTATATTATTAAAAAAGCTTAATTTAAAAATCGCCTTCCAAAGTAATTTTAACCTTTAAATGGATAATATTACCTTGAAAAACTTACATTAAATTGAATACAATTTTTTATGTGGGTTTGTTTCTAGGTACTCTGCAGTGGCGCCGGTAGCTTAAAAGGCTTATCCAATTTTGAATTATGAAGTTTCATTTGATTAGCATATTATTTACTAAGTTTATTGTGTACTAGCTGTTACTCGCGACTTTGTATGCGCGTAACTAAAACTATAGCCTATGTTGCTCGAGGGTAAACTATAGCTATATAATGGTGAAAGATTTTTTTAAATCGGCCCAGTAGTTCTTGAGTTATTTCAATACATACAAAAATACAAATATGTCCTCTTTCTAATATTAGTATATATTAAAATACATAGAGCAAAATAATTGATACCTTTTCTATCATTACTAGTCTGATAAACAGTGTAAGATTTTATCTAATAAAAGTAATTCTGCTGCCCTCTACACCAATTCACTTCCTGTAACATTTTCCCTTTGTGTAATGGTTAGTATAACTGAGACATGGCTTCTATTTCCGCCCTTCGAATTACCGACTGAGGACATTTTTTATACCACTATTAAGTAAATTAGATAAAGGAAATACTGCTTTTGTATAAATTACATTACTTACCAATAGAATATTACTAATTTAAAAACGTATTTTTTTAACGATTTCGATTGAATAACTAGAAAGTACTTTTATATGGTAAGTTAAGGTTCGACCCATGATGGACTCCATTTTCCGCAACTCCACGACTAGCGCATATTTTGCGTGAATACACATATCTTTGAATTTTTTCGCTGTTATGTATATGTACATATGAAAATCGAAAAACACATTGGATGGCAGGATTTGAACTCGGGACCTGCAGTTTACAAGTCAAGAGCTAAACCCCTGAGCCACCGACGCTCTTTTGTGTATATGTGACTTTGTTCAGTAAGTAATGAAATTGAATGTGGATAGATACATAGGTAGAGAAAGGCCAAAGAGAGTATGTATAGATTGTGTGTAAGAAGATATGCTGAAATAAGGGGTAAATTCAGTGATGACGGCTGAAAGGGAATAATGGAAGAGTAGTATATGCTGTGCCGACCTTCCATAGGGCCAAGGAGGGTGACGATGTTCAGTACGCACACTTATGTATAGTTTATTTCCACAATAAATAGGCACAGTTTTTCACATGTGTGAATATGCAAAATACAATATATTTTGTTTAATATGTTAATATTTAATTTTAGTTACAACATAATATTCGCAACTAAAAATTTATTCCACAAGTTTAAGCGTAGTACTTAGGTATTCCCGTCATGGTTGAGTCGGTTCCGTTCGCTCCACAGAATAATATCACGAACCCTGAAGATACCGAGGCTTGTGATTGCTTGATATTATAAACGTGAACGTACATTACTTTTCATACGATTTTCAGTATTATTGCGTAGAAATATTTATAATGACAAGGCAAAAAATGTTGCTTGCAATTAAACAGACGTCAAAATGTTAATGGAATTTGAAGCCTGCATTCACACGGACGTTTTTTAATTATGGCGTAGTAGCATTTTTAACGCTTTCATAATTACAAACATTGTAAAGTCAACCTGGTTTCTTTACGATGTTTGCTGAGCGTTAAAAAATTGTAGCGATTTAAAATCGCCGCCGTGTCAACAGATACACAGAAATGCGTTTATTCTATTTCAACGCTTTTTTTTAGCGCGCGTTGAAAAAGCGCTTGAATTCAGGCTTAGCTTGGTCTTATCATATAAGACACTGTTACATATTTTAAATATAGTTTTAATATTCGAGAAATTACACTAACGGAATGCTTAATCAATGATTGCACCGCTGTGATTGTAGAAAAATATTTCCAACTAACAAAAAAGCCAGGCAAACATACCTGAACTCTAATAAGTAGAATCCGACTAAAGTACTAACAAAACTATATACCAACAGATTAATAAGGAAAAGCATTTGCCTAATGAAATTGATAAGATCGGAGAATACAGTTTCCTTTAGATAACGTCTAATTAAGTAAAGTAGGAAGTAAGATGAAAGAATCGGACTGATTGGATTTCTTGTGGAAGAGTAATTATGAAACGTTTTCGTTCATTTTTCTTTTTTTTTGTTTTTTAGCAAAAAGTTTTTAAAGTCTCTTCTGCAATTCGTTACAAGTCAAGATGGATGTGTATGATAGATTAAAATATACGCGTAGTCTGCCCAGAAATATAAAATCACCTCAAAATAAATATTTCGAAAACATAGAACTTATTTCTCCCCGTAATCGAACGTGATGCAAGCAATTTATGATCCCATGACAAGTTTTCTATTATTTATTATTTTTTTTATTAAATGTTACAATAATCTTAATTTAAAAAATGGTCCTGTAAAAAGACATTTGTCTCTTGTCTACAGGATCGGCAGTCACTTTAATTACATGTTAATTGTACTTTTTGGTATTAAACTAATAAAACTATTAAACTCTAAGCAAATACACAACAAATCGTACAAATCTAAAATATAGGAGCAACATTTTATGAAAGTCATTACAGTAAGGACACTGGATTACAAAAGGATTTGTGATTGGTAAAGTTCTTTAACTTTACGTTTAAATATATTCTTACTAGTTTCATTTCTATTTAAATCAGGTAAACTATTGTTTAAGTATGGTATGCGTTTATTGTCCTGATCAAACTATAATTAATATAGGTTGGCGTTTATCATAACAAAGTAAGCGGTCACTCGGTAACACTCTGTACCAATTATCGGTCAGTTTTTACCCGGGTAAGATTCCGGGTAATGGGTATAATTTAGCAGGGCAAAGCTGACCTCGTCTGCCACATTCCGTCCGTCATTACTTACATATGCGT
>QDHC01005075.1:456002-466296 GCA_013186455.1 Papilio dardanus tibullus
CTAATATTTTATTTCTATGCCAGTACAGAAATATGGAATTCAATTCTAGTTATCTAGCTATATTATTCGCAACGCATCTGCAATTGCAGATGTCTATGGTCGCGGTTGCTTCGCTATTTCAACGAGTCCAGGTGGCCGCTTGCTCGGTTGCCACTTAATAATATAAAAAAAGTAAAGAGGGAAGATTTGATTTATGTATTGAATAGACTCAAAAACTATTGGAGCGATTGCAAAAAAAAACTGTTGCTTTATGAATTTACAACATCACTGAAGAACTTAAAAAAAATAGGCTATATTTATTATTTAATAGTATAAGATAATCAATTAAGTATTATTTGCAATATTGTAAAAATCATGGAATAATAGTTTTTTTTTATTTATTTACTAAAAGACATTTTTATTTGATGACGTTGTGAAAAAAACCTATTTTCAAAATACGAATTTATAAAATATTTTGTTTTAAATCGCGTGTAACGAGTTTTTAACCTTTTCATTAAATTATAATTTATCAAGTATGTTTTTAATATTTATAACCTCTAGTTAGGTTATACGTGGCAGTCTGTTTAAAGTTGCGATAAGCAATATTTATTGTTAAGGCTTTAATCGTGAACGTAAAACCTTTGTAAGCCACGTTGAAAGAGGTAGCACGATATGCTAGAAAATTATTACTTAATCTTTAAAAATTATATTCTATTTTTTAATTAATGTTTTCATTTAGGTTATCTATGGATATCTCATTATTTATACATGTAATACTCTGATAAAGATTTAAAAAAGGTTTTATATGTTTGGCTTTGGAAAGTTTTTGCGTTTTGAAGTTACTTTGTTTGGAAGAAAAGTAATTTATTTCTTTATGATATAGTGTCTTTCTGGATGCGGGCGGCACAGGACCGGGCACTGTGACAATCGCTGGGGGAGGCCTACGTCCAGCAGTGGACGAGAATAGGTTGATGATGATGATGATGATGATATAGTAAGGATGAAAAAGCTTGCAAAATCACAAATTGTCCTTTAGTTAACAATGTTTTAAGCACACCAAACAAAAGACGTAAGATTTAAAAAAAATAAGGTTATATTTTAAAAAGGCCACTCGGAGACAAATCTAAATATTGCTTTTATCCGAAAAAATTACACAGAATTTCAGTATGAAAAATAAATATCAAAGGCCTTATTTATGTATACGGTCAAAGTCCTTTTATAATTTTCGTCGACCCTAATGCTGTGCTCAAATAAACAAAAACAAATTTGCCTAAGGCTGGACCTGGTAAAGCCTGAATAAAGTAAAGGATTAGTTGACAAATAAGCCAAAACAAATTGAATTGCCTTTTTACTGCTGTTATTTCGTACAAATTCTCGCTTCCAAATTAACTTTTTTTATGTAAAAGATTTGGTAGGATATCTTGATACGACAAAACCTAGGAACAACCTACAACCCAACTTATAAAACAAATCCAACTCATGCTCTGAGAAGTTCAACTAGGATGGTTTGTTTTCAATTAAACATGTTGAATCGTAATGTATATGAATGTAACTCTTTAATATAAATACGAGTAAAATAGTTTATTCTGATTATTTTATGGATCGTTATATATATTAATGAAGCAATTTCATCATAATGCACTATGTTATCCGCTACCGCGAACATATTTTATGAACCATGACTTTTATAACAGGCATTCATATAACACAATTTAAGTGTTATTTTATAGCTATTTTTTATAACCGTTATATCTTTGACTACAGTCACATCAACAGTCGTCTATAATGTTAGTCCATTAATAGATTTTTATAACTAAGTATTTCATGCTTTTATGCAGGATAGGCATTTGTTTTTATTTTATCAATAAAATAATTTTATTACATTTTCTACCTGAGCAGTAATGGCTACTGAAAAATATCAAACAAAAATTTCACTGAAGCGTGAGAAAAAATAGTCTAGCAGTCCGCTCGTAAAACTTCGAGACGGTCGCGACGAAAGCCTAGGCCCGATACCCTCTCAAGAAGTATTACGTATTATGAGGGGTCACAAAGTGAGGACGGCGATATTGGCGGCCCTTACCAAGCACCGTAAGAAGGTGAGGAAATTTCACATAAAACCTAAGGAGGCAGGTGCATTCCATTTCCAGAGCACCGAAATGTGCGCGTATTTCACGCTTCACGCGTCATTACCACTGCTTACAACGAACACCCGCGCGCGCTAGCAAAAAGGCCAGGTATAACAATAAAAATCTTACGCCAGTGAATAAAGTAAAAGACCATGTTTGGTACTAACAGCTACGACGTTTTTGAGTGTTACTGCCGACTTACGACTAGGGAAATTGAAGATTGATTTCTTTTATTTATTTCTACAGGAATAAAACGCTTTAATAAAAATCCTTCATACAATCATATTCTTCCCGGCTGTATCGTAGTAACTAAGATATTCTTTGACAATAATACCACCTGATTTCACTCGTGTAGGGGATCTAATTAATTAATGAACCAATTAGTAGTAAGAGAGAAGTCACACGGGCGGTGTGCTTCTGGCAACCTACAGGATTAACAAGTTATTAAAAAATCGTAATTCATCCTTCCATGTCATTGGAATTGCAATTCTAAAGTCTATGATAATTATCAAACAAATTAATTACGTAAAACAAAATTAAAATTATATATACGACGAGAATGATGACTAAAAACTTTCCTGACAATAGTCACTAAATGAACTGAATTTTATAATTATGAAAAAAGGGATTTGTATAAAATTTCGTATCTTAAAACACTTCTTAATTACAGTACCTTTTAAGGAAATGACGAACACTTGTAGATAACATTCCCGCTTTCTCGCTCTTAATAAATGGGGCCAGTTGTAAAAAAAACCTCTCCAATCTAAACCTGTAAAAAACAGAGTAAAAATAAATAGTACTTTGGGAAATGGCGACCGTTTCATATTATTCGGAGCCTCGCGAATGTTTACTGCAAAAGGTACGATTTATTTGTTACGTAAAGTGAATAAGACGTATTTTTTACATCATTATTATTTTCTGAATAAAAGTCGTATTTTCGAGTCATTTCTTCATATTAAAAAAGTAGCAAACGGTCCAGTGGGGCTATACAACGTACATTCGCTACGAAGCGATTCTATAGCGAACGTCAAAAATGTATGACACTGACGATGACATTAGATAAGTGCTTGTCACATGTGAGATATCGAAGGTTCTATACATTTTTGATGTTCGCTATCGAATCGCTTCGGAGAGAATTTACTTCAGTAACCCCTGTCTTATTTAAAAAAAGTCGTTTGTCTCTATCTTACAGTCCTTGGCATGATAAAAAATTCTAGCGGGGGTTACATAAAAATCAAATTTAAATATTTGTTAAATAATATCAAACAAAAGAAATTACTTTTTCCAATGGTTTTCTACAATTTACTTTCGTATAAAATGTTCGATTCGTATCTAGGAATCGCTTCTATGAAAATAACCCAAGCAATAAAGGGTGTTAAAGAAATCCTTTGAATTTATTTCTTCATATTATATTGTTACGGAAAACGATTGTAATTTATTTAAGTATTTGAATATCTTTTTAATAAGATGTTATGTAATGTAGTTGGACCAATGATGGGCTCCATTTTCCGAAACACCACGACTAGCGCTTATTTTGCGTAACTTCACACATTAATAAGATAGTCATATAAAAAAACCTACCATAATTGTACAAATCTTTTACCACCCGAAAAAATAACTTAGTTAAGAAAATTACTTTTTTTCTTTGAACTTGAGTAACTGAACGATATTTAAAATACTATATCCGTGAATTCTATTGTAATTTTTCCGTGTTAAATATAAAAGAAAATAAACATTCTGAGCAAAGTATTATCTGGTGCATAATTGACATATTACGCGATCATTTAAAGGGTTAACATACGTTAAATTATAAAAAACTTCCAAAGCGTTATCTCCCTCCAGTTATAATTGTAGATACTTTAATAAAAGTTAAACCAAAGCAAATTTTTGTGACTCGACATGTACTTACATGATTAATACTTTCTTAAAAAAATTGTTAAGCTATAATTTTTTTTTTATTAGGATATTAGAATTCGTATTGTAGATATGTTCCACATTATGTAGATAACTCCTATTATACTTATGTAGTAATTACAATAGAAATTAGGAAAAGTATGAAAAGCGATTAATAAGTTTAAACTTACACTAGAAGGCAATTTTCAAAACAATTTCGTTTTTAATTTCCTCATCTACATAATTGACCACTAATCATCGAGTTAAAATTGCAAGCGCGGTTAACTTCGCTCCCATTTATGTCAGTTTACGTCAAAATTGCGTGTGAAGAAAACACGCAATCAACTTACTAGCTGTTGTTTGTGACTTAGTCCGGTGGAATTAATAAACAAAGTCTATCTTACTCGGGGATACTTTAGCTTTCTAACGGTGAAAGAATTTTTGAAATCGGCCCAGTAGTTCTTTAAAATATTAGTATAGACTACAGTGTTTGATGTTAAATTACGAATTTTCATCAAAGTATTTTGTTATTTCCAAATACTTACTTGATTATCCTTACGAACTCGTTTCATTTCAATTTTTCGAAGAAGTCTATTAACTTATAATAGTTTTTTAAGGATTTTTATAGAGTTGTTTGCAGCAATATAAAACATTACACGAAGAAAACTTTTTAAATATGCTGTGATAGATTTAAAAGAAAAACAAACTTTTATACAAAGGGAAGAATAATACGATATTCAAACACTTCTGGTTTTTGCCTTGCTTTGAAAAAAGTGTCTTTAAACGTCTTTTTTTACGTTTGTTCTTTTATTAGAACACTTTTGTTCTTAAACAGGAATTCCGTTAGAAATGCGACGCAGATTTTGCTCTAAATCCTACCTACTTACACTTTCGCTCGTAAAAGTTGGGTGATTGAAAATTGTTTGTTTCAGTTAAAGTCTTATACGGAAGTTGTTTTGATTTGCTCTACTCATAGTTGAATCGTATTTATGTAAAACCAACATATTAATGTATTAATAATATCAAATGACACTCAAATATTTAAGAGTGTCTTATATGTTATGTCCGCGCTAAAACTCTAAATTTTACGGAAACTTGTTTAATTTTCACACTGCTTAGATTTTAAGCGACACTTAAATTTGAGTGGCGTTTGAATATTCGGCCGATAATACCTTAAATTAATATTTTAAATTTGATTATTATAAGAAACAGGTATAAGTACTTCTATGTTATCCTTATTAATTTCAACAAAAAATACTTACAAAAATCTTCTTGAATTTTCCTTAGAAAGTCTTTCAAATAAGTTCATAGCATTTAAAATGATATCATGAAACATAATTTCATTTCGACGGTTATTGTGGGGGCTCCAACATTGATAGAAAATCTTTTGTTTCGTCTTACAACGAGCGGGGCCGTTGATTTAGTAAACAAAAGGGAGCCCGCTCACGTTCACACAATGCCCCGATAGTATAGAATGCCTACAATAAGTTCACTTAACAATAACACAAAAAGAAAGATGGTTTCATTTGTTTTGATAATACAATATTAAAAAAAAACATCTTGAAATTGTCGATGTCTACGTTGTTAATATTCAGAGTGATGGAATAATATAACGAAAAAAGAAGCTTATTTTAGAATTTACGTTTCATTTATTGTTCAATTAAAGAAATTCTCAAAGAAAAAAAAACAGAACTTAAAAGGTTAAAGGTCAAATTTTTTCGTCGATATGTGTATTTAAATCAGAATTTATGGAAAGGGGAAGTGGATATTCCAGGGGAGGGGACGTATATGAGGGGGAATTATCCTTTTGCTGTGGGACTCCTCCTCCTAGGGTTGAGGGTAGGCAGCGCGTCTGCAATTGCAGATGACTATGGGCTGCGGTCGCTTCGCTGTTTCAGCGAGTCCAGGTAGCCGCTTGCTCGTGTACCACTTTTTAATATAAAAATGAGTACGTACGATAATACGTAGTACGGTACGATAATTAGTAATTCTCCTTTTATATTGTTTCCTAATATACATTGCATTTAAATAATTATAACTAGGACGTTATATGAAACAATTTTATAGAGATAGCATCTTTTTTCAAGACTCCTATGTTTATAAAAACACAACGATGTGGCTTTTTATTATAGTAAGCGCCCAGATGGCTTTCCTTATAAAATACATTAAGTGGATCTGTTGCTTCCAAAATTACTTAAAGTTAATCACAACTTACTGCATTCTTTACCAGAAATTGGGCGAAGATTTTCCTATCTGGGAAATCTACGATTTATGTGTACAAAAAAAATATTTTATATAAACTCCCTAAATGATATAAGGTGTTAATGAAAAAAAGTAAAACAAAACATAGTAACTTGTTTTCAGTGTAATATTGGCGAAGATATTATTATTATATAACAAAATGACTAACATTTTCGTGACTAAGTCTGCATACACACGGACGCTTTTTTAACGGCGTTGGAGCTTTTTTAATGCTCACCACTGTAATATCAACCTTGTTTCGTTCGTCCAGCGTTGAAAATTCAACGCTGCGGGATTGTGATTTAAAAGCGCCACCGTCTGAGCAGATGGAAATGCATTTGTTTTATCTCAACGCTTTTTTATCGCACGTAAAAAACGCCTGTATGAATGCAGGCTTATTCATGAAACGCATACAAGGAATGTATTGTATTATTTTTAATAATATAAAATAAATATTATAAAGAGAGAAACTTTGTATTTTTGTTTGTATTGAAATAACTCAAGAACCACTGGGCCGATTTCAAAAATTCTTTCACCATTAGAAAGCTACATTATTCCCGAGTAACATAGGCTACATCATTTAATATCACGCGGACGAAGTCGCGCACAACAGCTAGTTTAAAATAAAGAGGTCACAACTCTGAGGGACATCAAGTTAGGTAATTCACACGCTATAATTACATTGGGCAAGGGATCGCGTGAATCGCGTGTCGGACGCCTTTTATTTGTAACTGCTGTAACCTCAAATTAAAAGTTTTGAGGACAAAACGAACACACCCCTTGTTACTCAAACTCCTGTTTTGTTTAGAATAACACGTTACACAGTATTTAGTATAAACCAATGAGATATAACAATTATTGTGCACATAAAATAGCATAGTTGTCGCTCTCGCTCTCAAATAAATCTTAATAAGCTTATTTGGTAATCCTGGCTATGTTCTACATCTGTGCTAAATATCTTCGAGATCCATTTAGTCGTCTGGGGATACCTTCAAGCCTCCATCCATCCAAACTGTCGTAATCATAATTTATATAAGCAATATTAAAATGAATTTTGATATATCGATATCGACTTAGTTTTATCACAGAGTATAAAAGACAATTATGAACACGTTTTCCACAATAATTATATCAGACATAATCAATGCTTGTCCCAGACATGTCCAAGTACAGACAATACACGAAACATACAATAGACGGGCCGTTGACAAGTAAATTGTCACGAATTATAGCTCCTTCATTTCACTACCAATCCTAACACACTTCAACATAGTCATGCTTGTTATTCGATTAATAGTACATATATGTGTACAGTCGAACCTTGATATCGAGAGTCCAAGGGTCCGCGAAATTAGTCCCGCTTTAAGAGTTTTTTCTCTAATCCGGTTTTTTACTTTTGAAGATTGTCCGCCGGGACCAAAAGAGCGTACTCCTCCCTCAAAGGCCGGCAACACATTTGTGGTTCCTCTGGCATTGCAGATGTCCGTGGGCGTCGGACCAATTAACTCAGTTGATCCGCTGCTCGTTTGCCCCCTTCTCCTATAAAAAAAAAACCATAGATTGATTCTCGCTTATAGAGGTTTCTCGTTTATCAAGTTTTAACTGTATTCTTTTTCCGGATATACATAACACAATTATGAATATTATCTTTTCCCTGCGAAGCGTAACTATAACTACTCTTCCATACATCTCTATCAGATTCGAATTAACTTGTTATACGGAACAATCTATTTTACGTATTTTCTTTAGTCCTCAACTAGTTTTACTATACATATTTCATAATTACATCACTTAAATACCAATTTTTAGTAGCGCCAATAGCCTAATGGTTAGGGGTACGGGCTATCGACCTCGCGGTCATCGGTTCGATTCCCGACATTCGACTATTGCCATAAACCATATTATAACACAGGCTTTTTGAAGTACACTCGGAATGGTTAAAGGTAATGTAATGTTAAGGCGTGTAATGTAAATCAAATACATGAAATTAAATTATTTTTTAAGGAAAATAAAAGCTTCCGTTCACGTCTGCTGTCTTAAATTATTATAGCACATTATAGGTAATGCGAAAAATACTTAAAATAACATTAATAACCGAACGTGACCATAAAAATCATTTAGTATCGTTTTTCTCTGTCGTAAAATCTGCGCCTAAACGACATTTAAAAGGTAAAAAAAATATCAATAACTTTGTATTAATATAATGTAATGCTACCAGTGGTAGAGACCGAAATAAAATCTTTTGCATATATTGGACGGTTCGCCCGGTGAAATTCCACGACCACATAAATTACATAAAATGCATGCTATGTTTAGCTTTATGAGTGGGGTGCCGAAGGCCTAATTTTAGTCTACTTTCCCCTCCTATCGTTTTATTATAAGGAAATGACGGGAAGAGGAAGTGGATTTAGCGGGAGAGGGGGCGCGTATGAAAAGGAATTATCCTCTTTCTGTACGACTCCTCCTCCGAACACTAAGGGTAGGCAACACATCTGCAAATGCAGATATCCATGGGCAGCGGTCGCTTCGCTATTTCAGCGAATTCAGGTGGCCGCTTGCTCGTTTACCACTTTTTAATGTAATAAATCTTATTCTATAATATTTGAAGGTAAGCTTATTATTAACAAAAAATATCAATTGCTTTAGAAATGGCAATGAAGCGTACTTGTTTCGAAGTGTGCAGACGATGTAGCTTTTGTTTTCCACCTTCCCCGCACCGAAGACCCCCGCGCCTAGGTCCCTAGCTTCGTCCACCGCATAGAGCTACCCATATTGATTCACCCATACAATAGTCGGCCGTACGTCTATTCAGTCCCATGATTGCTACGATAAGGTTAACAATAAAAGTTAACCGGACAATGAAAGTAAACAAACTCTTGCCAATGTGGAATGAGACAATGCTAAGTCGATTGAAGAAGTTTTTCATTATTTTTTGGTATTCTACTAAGTAAAATCTCATAGATATTTAAATGGGTTTTCACTATTTATTCTTGTGACGTTTATTTTAGTAGTCAAATCGTTTTTTGCGAAAATAACAAAACATTTTCTCTCGATTTTAAGGGGATATAACAAGACAAGACGTAGTTTTTTTAATTGAGAAAGAAATAAAGTTTACGCTTGAGCACGGTGAAGTTTGGAGTGCTTACTCTTGTAGCCTTAAGTGTAGCATGTCTTTTACGGTTTAAGTCTGTGTCTAATTTAAAAACGCGACGTTGGAAGGCATAGGAAGTGGGAATATTTTCTTTCTGTGTGTCTCTATGATCGTTTGCTCGTTTCGTTGTAGGTCAAAATCGCTCAATTTTTAATACAATTATTTAATTAAACGTAAATTTTATGAAAACCCTAAATTTTATCTTTCGATATAATAGTAGTTTATAAGGGTGGCGTTGCCCGGATACCTGGATTTCAGAAACCCTTATAATCTAGTGCAAACATAAAACGTGACGGAGAGTTTCACGGCCCGTTTACTTTTACGACTGAGTTAACCAAACTGTTCTGTGCTGAGCTAATGTTATCAGTCCTTTTCATTAAATTCAAGTGACTTTCATAATAAATTGGAAAAAAAAGAAGAACAATTTGGGATAATTGTATCAATATTCATTATTTTTATATATTTATTTCTATTTCTTGATGGCCCTGGTGTCTATGTAGCTGTAAATTGCAGTTAAAAATGGGACCAAAATATCTGTAGTTTAAGTACAAAAAATTTATTACTTTAAATGTTTGCTTAAAATTTTCTAATATTTTAACTGTTCATCAACTTTGAAATGGTACTGTGTAAAAAATGTATCGAGGGTACCGTGGCATGTTGTTCCAAAAGTTGGCGCAACTAATCAAGATCCTAAAATGGTACAATGTTATGGTAGAAACATGCAAGAACCCTGTTAATATTTTTTTCAAGTACTGCAAAGGATTATTTAGCATAGTTTCAAAGAACTTTACTAAGTAGTAGTTAGTAACACGTTCCGCAACGATATTTCTCTCGTAGCTCATATCACAAAACTCGCCGTTCGTAGCTCGATTTTTGACATAACGCGAAATTAATAATTAGTTAA
>QDHC01005075.1:472850-483188 GCA_013186455.1 Papilio dardanus tibullus
TATTTAGTTAAACAAAATAAAACTTATTAATGTAAAGAAACTAGTAATATCAAGTTTCATTTTAATCTTTTTTTGTTTTTGCCTTAACCGACGTGAACTAAACAATTACGTCATAGTATGTCATTATGACATATGTCATGTCTCATCTGCTTCTTTTAATCTATGTTTTACTAGTAAAACAAGTAACAAACTACCAGGCCATAAAATCTCAACAAAAAACAAAAAAAACAAGTATCAAACATGATATAAATTACGTACCGTACTGTGTGTCGTCATGTTGACAGATTAGAGTAAATATATCGCAGGGTAATATATTAATGGCTGGTCTATGTTGAGTCTAAATACTTCATGTGACGTCCGCTGTAAATTATAGCATCCGCAGGGAACAGCTGCTGATAGTTTAATTGGACACACGCAAACATACCAACTAAATTGAAATATATATTTACTTAAGTAGGTACTCTTGTGTCGGAGGCCAAGACCCACTTTGGGTCCCTGCGCCAGCGGACTTGTAAGGACATCTTTCTGGCTGAAAAATAAAAATGCTACTTTCAAAACATCTTTATTTTATAGGATATTATTATGTATGTTAGTAACTTGTAACTTGAATTTATTGTACGAATATAAAAGATATAGGATATATAAAAGATGCCTGGCGGTTACCCAAAGTATCATTCGATTCGGCAAAAATGTACGAAACTGACAATGACATTCGATAAGTCATGCGCTCGTCGCGTGTGAGATATCAAACGTCATTGTCGGTTCATTATTTTTTTGATGTTCGCTGTCGAATGGCTTTGTAGCGCTTGTACTTTAAATAACATCCATGTTTAAATGTAATTTTTGTGTCGTACATATTGTTTATCTGTGGATTTTCAATTTGCTCTATCAATGTGATGAAATACTATTTGTTAACTTCGCTAGTTCGTGATTGATTTTCTTTCTATTTTTTTTAATATTTAATCCAAATAAAGCAAACATTCAGTCGAGAATCAGTACATAATATGTTAAGTTTGGATGTAAATTGTAACGAGTTCCTTCTGTTGAATGCGTTAAGGTTAATGCGCGAAGCCATTAAAAGAACATAAATATAACAAAACGAGGTTTGCACAATGATTTGTGCGTTGTTTCGAAGACTGAATAAAGCTTACCGTTTCGTAAAAGAAAGCAAAAATCATTTCACGTCTAGCAATAGGATGTTAAAATTAACTTTACTTAGATAATCACGCAAAATAAGCGCCAGTCTTGGAGTTGCGGAAACATAGCCCCTACTACTACTACTACTTAGATGATAATTATATACATTTTGGCATCATCCAACAGAAACTTTCAATTTCATTCGTCCTGTAAACAGATATGACATAAATCTAGTGCGAACTGCGAAGCTATATTCTTTGTCAATTAATTACATTCAATCCCAAATATAAATAAGCAAAATTCTACTATCTAAGTTATAATTTAAAGGCAGTGGATTGGCAGGAGACAGCGCAAGATAGGCAACGCTGACGTACTCTAGTGTCAGAGGCCAAGACCTAATTTGGGTCGCTGCGCCAACGGAGTAAGTAAGTAAGTAAGTAAGTTATAATTACTGAAACAAACTGAAAAGAAATTTCGGAAATCAAACCTGAACTTTACTTTAACCAAAGTAATATTAAATTTAAAAATAAAATAACTAAAACGTTTTCACTGTATAGTTTTCGACATGTAAATTTCGTACCACTAAATGAAACGTCCGAGCGAACGAGTACATGTTCGCAAAGTAATAAATCGCAATTCGCAAAGCCCTAAATGTTGTTCAATGTTCGAACACAAGATAAATAAAGAATTAAATAGAACATGAAACAGTTTTGGTTACAATTTTATAAACGATATTTATATTTAACGAAGTGGTTTTAATTTAAATGCAATTCTATTTTACCAAAATTTATTTCGAAGTTATATAAAAATTGTTTGCATTTATTACGATTTTATGAGTATAACGTGTATAGGTAATTCAATACTAATACCTCGGGAAAAGTATGAGGTACGTACCAGAGGACTACCTAAAGTACTTTTCGATTGGCGAAATGGCTGATGGAATCGACTAAATTGTATAAAACTGACATTGATATTCATGTGCATGTCACGTGTGAGATATCGAACGTCATTGTCAGTTCCATACATTTTTGACGTTCGCTATAGACTCGCATTTGTTTCGTTATCGTACTCTAAAACGATCTATCGTTAGTCATTTTAGTCGTCACTCCCTTCGTTAGCATAGTATGAACTATTCCTTACAAATTTTTCAAAGTTAATCAAGGAACTTTCAGTATTCTAATGTGTAAAGTCCTCACACTGTATAGGTAAATTCTACAATGAGAAGTTACAAAAAAATCGAGACCAGACAAAATTAAGAGCAAAAGTCTTCTTAACAGTCACATAAATTACATTGATAGCGAGTGCCAACAGCTATGAAAGTCGTTAATGTGCACGTAAATGGGAACATATAGATAATGTGCTTATGAAAAGAAAGACATTATTGTGAAGATAAATAATTGTGTACTCGTGTGTAACTATGACCTAATAATGTTCACGTAAACAAAGAATAATAAAAGGAATATATCTTCATAAACATGCTTATGTTAGAAATAGGCATTCACTATAACGTCAAGCCGAGTTACGTAACAAAATCCTTATTACATAGTATAAAACAATAACGCTTTTTCATATTTGTCCTTATATATGCTTGAATCTTTAAAACTACGCAACGGATTTTGATGCGGTTTTTTTAATAGATAGAGTGATTCGTAAGGAAGGTTCGAGTATGACAAAGGTAGGCCAAAAAATGTAAGTTTACTTTGTATATGATGCGGCTTATAATTTTATGGCAAACGAATTTACTGGTATTTATTATAGAGGTAGATATTAATGTTTTTAATTAAGGAACACGTACTTTAGTTTAACAATTAATTAAAATGTCAAACCCCTCGTGCTATGGCATTGTTTGTAATTTCATTAGGGGTATCATGTAAAACAGTAATTTCCTTAAATAATTGCTTCCATAGACTTCGTTTGCCTTTATTAAAGGCCATAGATTTCGCGGGTCGTCCGGACGAAATTACACGAACATTATCCTTAAATTATGGCTGCTAATATGTCGGTGAACTCTCGCACTCAAAATACGGAGCTCTTCTACGAATTTTAATAGCGGTACCTTCTTTGCAAACAAAGATATGATTTGTTATCAGAGCGTACTAAAACAAGGTAAATACGATTCTGAACTTTTAGTTCTTACTTTTACCTAAGTGCTCTTGCTCAAGTAAAATGTGTATTGTATTTCCTAACTTAGAGTCGTATTTCTTCTGAAAAAGGTAAGCATGGAATTAAAGGAAACTTAAGTTGTCTAGACTTCAAATTCATCAGACGTACTTAAGCACGCACATTGTTGTTTATGAATTGATTCATTCCGTCCATGAATTTATTTTGTGTGTAACATTTTCTCAATAAAACGTATGACAAGGATTCCTTGTTACTATGCTATTATAATAATATAGGTAAGAGGACGTTAAGTTTTGTAACGTCCTCTAACGCTTCTATAACCTAGAGGGGTCGGTAGTGATTATAATCTTCTACTTGGCGCGGTCCTGGCACACATCTCTCGTCACTTTCAGATACATCCATACTTGCACGTTCGTTTTTGGATACTCTTGATTTTTTTTTATAAGAAAAGGGTTTTTTTTATAAAAAAACGAGCATATAAACCCTTCATGATCATGTCACTCATTTGATCTTACTATACTAAACTAGGCATCATCATCATCATCATCACCAGCTCACTGTACGTCCCCACAGAGGGGCCTACCCCCAAGTCAACTAGGTAACTAGAAGTAACTTTAGTTAGTTAATTTTAGAATAAACCGAGTTATATTCTGCAAGCCAAACTTTCGAACAACTACACCCCAGATTCCGGTTCAAATAAAAGTCGATGACTTGCAAAGTGCAGAGGAGAACAGCAATTAAAAAGTCATTAACAGAACGAGCATGGACACCGTTAGGGAATGTAGTTTACAACAACAATGTGACCACAGATTCAACAAGTTATAATATTTACTGCTTTCAGAGTGGTATAAACAATTAATTTACAGTACATTTTTTTTTATTAAAGCTAGACATTTTAAAGGCTGTGGCAGTTAAATTGCTAAGTATCATGGGAAAATATTTGAGTCGTCATTGTCTTTTAGAAGCGAACAACTCAAAGAAGACTTTATACCTGGAAGTAGGTATCATAAAGGAATATTTTGAAAGTAAATTTGATTACTAGTATTGTAAAATGAGAATTAATTTAATTGTGAACATGTTGTGAAAGCTGATGAAATATGACAACATACTATTCACATAAAATATTATTGAATAACTATCAATTTTGCTCCAATACTGAGGGCCGAGTGGAGAAGTTACGGCTTAGAAGTAACGGTGAAAGTTATAAGGATGGGGAAAGCTCTCGTAAATAGCGAAAAGGGAGAATCGGGATAAAGGTATAATATATCAATAAGAATCTTTGTTATTCGTGCTGACGTCGTAAATCAAAATGAATGTGATTTCGCAAGTCACCGTTGATATAATAGCTTAACGACCCAACATTATTTCTATCAACACATCATAATTTTTTATCACATAATTTTCTTGGAAACAACTCAAAGATTCTTAGGATTGACGATATCGCTGATGGAATCGACAAAACTGTATGAAGCTGATAATGACATTCGATAAGTCATGTGATTGTCACGTGTGAGATATCGAACGTCATTGTTAGTTTCATACATTTTTAACGTTCAATATAGAATCACTTCGTAGCGATGTACCTTGGGGTAACCAGGTCTAGTATGGTTGTCTAAAACTTAGTTATGTTTAAGAGTCTTAAATACTCCCTGTCCATGAGTCGGGCTCGGGACGTATAGGAGCTGACGACGTTACAACAATGTTAAAGGTAAATAATTGTACAATATATTCTGTGTAATTAGAAATCAATGGTAGTTTGTCTTCAAGTTACTGGACAAATTTTGATGAAATTTTAGCAGGTCTTAAGACGCCAGAGGATCCAAAAAACATAAAAAAATGTATTTTACTTTCTACTTGGGCTAATTCTAAGGATTTATTTAAACATTTGATTTGAATAATATAGGAAAATATAATATTGAAATTCCCATTGACCAGTCTGCTTCAAGTTCTTGTGTTAAAAAGTATAAAAGAATTCAGTAAGAAGGAACTCAGAAATTCTTACAGGCCAAGTGCATCATTATTCATACACCGCGGACTTTACTTGTATGAAATGTCAGTTTGAGACGATGAAAAATTACTATAACTATCTCTCTCTCTCCCTAGCGCTAATCCCATCTAATCGTGGAGTCGGCTTTCCTAAAATTTTTCCTCCACTTCGCTCGGTCTTCGATATTTTCGTCTGAGACTTGGCTTCATGTCTTTCAGCACTACCGACTTTCCACCTTGTTTTCGGTCTGCAAACTTCCTAAAAACTAAAACTATTTAACACATAAAATATCTAATAAAAATATATGTTATAATAAAAATGTATTTGAATTAAAACTGGTGTAACGTATAACTTTATACAAATGAAATAAAATGAACATTCATGGTCTCAGTATGTCAGTATGGAGTGGGCAGCGTTTGCTTTTAGTGGCGTTCGAAATTGAAAATTTAGGCAAATGGTACATTCACCTTAATGGTGAGCCGGGCTGTGAGCTGAACTGAACGTTTTATTGTAAACGACCCATACAATATGACTTACACTATGTGCTCATACGCTAAATATTCATTGTAACATTTATATTTGTATAACGGAACGCAATTCAATATTAACCAATGGGTAATAAAAAAGCCAGTTAACTGTTTTTTTGTCACACATCACAAAAATATAATAATCAAAATATGAATCGACTCCTCACTCGTCCACAGCAATTCAGTCGTTTAGGATAGAGTTGAAATTGTCATACATAAAAATTACATATTTGTAGAAAACGTGAAGACAGGCGTCAAATGGAAGCAATTCTGTGTTTCGTCTGAAGAGTGTGGTGCCGGAGGCCTAATTATAGTCCACTTTCCCTTCCTATCCTCTTCTAATAAGGAAGTGATGGGCAGGGGAAGTGGATTGGCGGGGGAGGGGACACAAAGGTAGAGGTATTATCATCTTGCTGCGCGTCTCCTCCTCAGTAGATTAAGGGTAGGCAACGCATTTGGAATTGCAGATGTCTATGGGCAGCGGTCGTTTCGCTTTTTCTGCGAACCCAAGTGATCGCTTGCTCATTTGCCACTTTGTAATATAAAAAATTAAAAAAAAAACGTAAAAAATATAAAAGTAAAAATAATAAACCAAAAACAATGTTTAAAAGAGATGCCGTCACAATTTAATACTTAGAATTTTTTAACAGTGTAAAAGTTAAACATTAAAAAATATCGTTTCTAAGAAAATATACTTAATAGGAAAACTAAGTAAGTAATTGATTCTAGACTCACAACGGCGGAGTCCCGGGGGAAATTTGTTCTTTCCGTCTTACTTAAGCGTAAGGAGACAGGAATAGAGAAACTGTAACTGCAAACTGTAAATATCATCATCACCAGCTCACTATACGTCCCCACCGAGGGGCACGGAGCCTACCCCCTGCTATTTAACTCCACTCAAATATTTAGGAGCGTCTTATATGTTAAGTCGACACTTAATCTCCAAATTCAGGGCGATCTCATTTAATTTCGACAAAACTTGGGTTTTAAGCGACCCTTAAATTTGAGTTTGAACATTCGGCGGTCAGCTACATTTCTAAATATACTTTTCTTTCTTTAGATTCTATTAACTTAAGAAATTATCAGTCCTTTTGACCTATTTCAATATGTAAAATTTTAAATATTACTTCATAGATATTTAGCAGGGTTAGCGAGAATTTTTAAATTGAGCATGAAATGAGAAAATTCTTAGAGGAATTTTGCACTTTCTCGCCAGTTGGTGGGCCGGTAAAAAGGTTAGTGCTAAGCAAATTGCACTTACCGCGGCTTACCCATTTCACATTCTTGCAAAAACTCGGAATTTTTATATCAAATTGAAATATGTACACAGATTTAAATTCATATTTATACAGTGAAAAAAATAACTGACTTTAAAACAGTGTAGCAAGCAAAAACTGTAACGAATTATTGATTTTTTGATTAGGTTTGTTTTAATAAATGTTGAAAGTGTACGTGTTATTTTAAAATGAATGTAATAACACACTATATTCTAATTAACATTTATTTAAAATTACACTATGGAGACTATTATTTTTCTAATAAAAGAGTTCGAAGGAATACAATAAAGTGTTTTGCGTTGCGTCGCCTCGTCCAGTTTTAATCAAAATTGCAATATAGCTCATTTAATTTCTCCTACAGTAGACATTTTCATTACCGGCCCTTCTTTAACAGAAAACAATACAAAAGCTAATTTCAAAACCTTATACTCGTAACTATGAATTATATAATTAAAATAATAAGAAATAAAAATTACAATTAGATAAAATTAAACAAATTGCGAGTTCGATGATGAATGTCGATGGGTCAGGGGTCTAGCTCTTGACTTGTAATCTACAGGTCCCAAGTTCAAATCCCGCCCTGTATCAATCTGGTTTTCGATTTTCGAATGTCATATGTACATGAATACACACCCGATACTGTTACTGTGAAGGAAAACATCGTGATGCAACCTGCATATATTGCCGAAGAAATTCAAAGATATGTTTGAAGTCGACCAACTCGCACTGGTCCAGTGTGGTTGACTATGGCCTAATCAACCCTTAGGGTAGGCTCCGAGACCCTCAGTGGGGACGTATAGTGGGCTGGTAATCCTCATATAATTGGACAGAAATTACTTAACTTTGTAACTAACTTATACCTTTATCTAGTATCATACAACACATTGGTGATTATTAAAAATTAAACTTAATAATACTCGCAGTAAAAACAATTTACCTGTTATTAAAATAAATTTAAAATAAATACATTTTTTCAAATTAAAACGAGCCAGCTAGGTTATATTGCAGCTTTGATTAAAACACGTTCGCAATGCGCTGTTAGTGAAAACCGTTTGTTGTCTGAATGGAACTTACAAACAGTCCAGCGATTTTCCACTTTAATATTCATGTTATTTTTTTTAGAGCCGCCGTTCTAATTTTAAAATTTTGTTTGAGAATTTTCACAACGCTCTTTTTTAATGTTGCCAGTCTCAAAAGAATAAGTTATTTTCATATTTAACAAATCATAATTGTTTCGTTTAGAGCCAAATTGTAATTTTTCCGTAAGTATATCATTTTGTATGTGGTTTTTGTTTTTTTTTTATGTTAAACAAGTAGGATATTAAATTATGAAAGATTTAGTTACGAACAGGTTATATATAATATAATATAGGTATTTAATTCATCAATAGCTTTTATTTTTTTATCGATGAAAGGCGATGTGTCTGATAAACGCAAAATACACGCTAGTCGTGGAGTTGCGGAAAATGGAGCCCATCATGGGTCGAACCTTACCTTTACCTCAAAGATGTTATAAATCTAATTAAAACAATATTAATTTGTACTAAAAACTGTTATATTTTTAACATATTATACTGTAAGAGCTATCTAATCCCCCAAGTCACATCTAAAAGGCTGCTTTTTGCTCTTAAACTCCGTTGCATCGTCTTGGAGATTTAATAAAAAATGCAATAACGCTATATTTAATTTCTTTCTTCGCAGCAAGTTTCATAACATGGCCTCCTTTGACAGAAAGTGACAAACAACAAAACTTCTTCCTTTGTACTGAGTATAGAGAAACTAATAAAATGTATTAAAGTGATAAAAAAATAATAATATTGTTCACGTCAAATTTTTAGCAAGTTAAAACTCTACAAAACTCGTCTTTAGAAGCTACTGCATACTCGTAAAACTTAAGGTCAACATGAGAGAAATAAATTGAGCTATTTTTAACAACAAAACTTTAAAATATTTAAATATAAAATTTAAATACTTAGTTATTTAGTGATACAAATGAGTGACTAAAATTGTAGAGATCTATTAACACTATATTGTTCCTCGGAATGAAAACACAAAACATGTTTGCAACAAATTAATCAATTAAATAATTGACTATAGCCATAACAGTGACACATACTGTTGTTTCTATTTTTTCAAAGAGGACGAGAAAGATGGATAATACTATAATTTTATACGAGAAGCTGACACCCATAGAAATCTATATACCTATATATAAAACTCAAAAGTGACTGTCTGACTGACATTGTGATCTATCAACGCACAGCCCAAACTACTAGACGGATCGCGCTGAAATCTGGCATGCAGGTAGATGTTATGACGTAGGCATCCGCTAAGAAAGGTTTTTGTTTAATTCTACCCCTAAGGGTCCAACATGGGGATCCAAAGTTTGTATGGAGTTGAAGTTATAAAGGTTTCACACGGACGAAGTCGCGGGCGACCGCTAGTACATCAATATAATCCATATATTTACGAAATATTCATAATGCGACGAATCAACATCCCCGACCGAATGGATACAAACCAAATTTAATTCCATCGCTTGTATTGCGACAAATTTTGCGCTTCGCGCTTGATTGCGCATTCATTTCCGTATTAATATTCCATCATCGTAGAACTGCTACTTGTAGGCATCGGATATACAGCTCACACTATGAAATACAAATTCTACGAGGAAATAAACATATTTACATATTTTATTAATCCTTGATAATTATAATGTTTCTAGCTTTCATAATTTAATAAGAATATTCATAACTAGGCACTCGTGACTAGTAACTAAATAATATCTATACTTCTATACTTCTATATCTATTCTATTGTAATATTATATAGAAAACTATATTATATAGAAACTCTTTGGATTTTTATATGTATGTTAATAACTCGTGATCTATTGGGCCGATTTCAAAAATTCTTTCACCATTACAAAGCTACATTATCCACGAGTAACCTAGGCTATATAATTTAAATCCACGCGGACGAAGTCGCGAACAACAACTAGTATATTATAAAATGCTTATCTAAGATAAGAACTGGATGTTGATTATTTAACAATGTGATAGTCAAACTAAAGAAAATGACAAAATTATTGAAAAATATAAGTTTCATGCGTTCCATTTAATTAAGTTTAAATCTATTTAACTTTAAAGAAGTTGTAAACAATTATAAAATATATTAAACCGAAACCGAAATTAAGTTGTTAAAGCTTCAAATATAATTGGAAATGTAAGAATTGCTTCGCAACAAACTTTCATATTAATTAAGACAAAATTAAACTGATTAACGCTAC
>QDHC01005075.1:500312-516608 GCA_013186455.1 Papilio dardanus tibullus
ATCGGAATAAGCCACTGAAGCGTTTACGGCAATAGACCAATCATATTGGAATTGCACAATTATCGTGTACCAAATAGATAACATAAACATTATCTCAGGTGCCATGCGTCTGTATTATTCTGCTAATATCTATTATGAACCTCGTCGATTGCGATTCTGTTTATTAAATCAATTATCAATAAATACTTGTGTATTATTACTAGCTGTTGTTCGCAACTTCGTCGGCGTGGAATTAAAAAATATCCTATGTGACTAGGGGATAATATAGCTTTCTATGAGTGAAAGAATTTTTAAAATCGGCCAAGTAGTTCTTGAGTTATTTCAATACATACAAAAATACCAAAACTACAAAGTTTCTCCCTTTATAATATTAGTACAGATTATATTAATTATATTATAATGAGAATATATTATATTTTTGTAGACGAAACAGTTATCTAAATAGCATTATCCTTTGGAAACAAGAAAATGGATTGTGTGAAAGGAATGCCGGGAAGGCATTTGCAGTTCCTCTAGTGTTGCGAATGACCTTGGGCATCGTTGACCACCTCGGTCTTCACGCTGCTCGTTTACCCCGTTCTTTAAAAAAAAAAGTATGCGCCGTGCATTTTAAAATTTTGCTTTTTTGAATTAAACAAAGATGATATTCATCTTTATAGAATGAAAAAAAAACAAATTTTGTAAATTGCAACATTTTGAGATTCGGTTATTTTGATAATTTTTAATACAGTCTCTTTACTAGTACTCTAGATAAATATATCGTTAAAGTGAGTAAAATTAAAACGTATTTTATTATTCATTTACATTTTAATAGAACGTTAAAATTTTAAATGAAATATGAACATTAATGAAATTTCAAATAAAAATTTAAGAGACTTTAAAATGTCTCTATTTTCATTAACAAAAACAAAAATAACCTTATAAAATTGTCAAAGTTTTATTATTATGTTTGTATGGTTTTAATACAAAAGTTTGTCAAATCTACCTACGTTCTCGGCTTTATTCATTATACGTTTAAACGTTTTCGTCACAAGCTCCTTTGAAATTAGCTCTCATTTATTTAATACGTGTGACAATTAAAAGTAGGCCTCTATAATTGAGAATATGAGACTTTCTTTCATTATGTATCTTCTCGCTTTTGTTTAATTAAGATTAAACTAAATAAAAGTTCTGTGCGAATAAGCATAGATATTTCCACTGTTAAATAATTTTCAAAACGTCTTAACATTACCGCAGGTTTTTCGGTTAAGAAAATTAATTGATGTAAAGAAATTGACGTAGCCCCAAAAGCATATAGAATAAATTAATATTGAAATTACTTCCAGAGTAATTATGACATCCCAATTCCTAATTTGACTAAATACAATATCAAAGGGCGTATTCGCCCTCTCTATCTAGTTTCACATTGAAGTACTCTCTAACGATAGTCGAGTACCGGGACATTGGGACCCGTTTACTGTAGGCGTCTCAGGGATTCGAGCAGTAGCGGAACACCTTCAATACAAAGTTGATTCTAGATAGGCCGACTACACAATACGCCGTATGAAAGTTTCAAGACGAGCAGACACGCAGCAGAGGCGAAAGTCGATCTGTCCAGACTCTGTCCAAGCGTTACCTTATGTTGCTCCCCGTCTCAACTAACATTCTTACCAATTCGTACAATTTCTACTAATCGTTTAAATATAGTAACACCTCCGTACTACAGCCAGTCCCGGCAAACGTAGTATAGTCATTTTTAAGGTTAACATTATTTTATTTTGAAACTAAATAACTGATTATGGTAACATTGCTGAATATAAATTATCTTGAAACACATTGTATCTTGAAACACACGCCCATAATCCAGAGGGGTAAGCAGAGACGACTGACCTCTATTTGGCACGATCCTGACACCTCTCTTGCTTCTTCTACATTCATAATTCTACGCTTGCAAAGCGACAGGTTCGCGTGCGCTTAATACCGGGCTTCATGAGTAATTCTTCAATTTGACCGGTATAAATCCGATTCCACTGTATCTATTAAAAAACCGCATCAAAATCAGTGGCATAGATTTAATGATTTAAGCATACATAGGGATACAGAAAGCGACTTTGTTTTATACTATGCAGTGATTTAAATAGAGGGAACTACAATAAAGGTGAAATCCTTTTCTAGATTTAATTATTCTTATATACTAGTAATTGCATTTTTAAAATACACCAAGTTATTTTAATGTGGTCTCTATCTTACACTTGGGAAATATTTAATGTATGGTCCATTTATTATATTAGAATTTAATTTAAGCAGTAAAAAAACAATTAAATACTAGAGAAATCTTAGCGCCTGTTACATTATATTAGCAATGAGTTGGTGGACTTTATCGAGCGTGTCGGTAGTCGGTAGTCGTCTTACCAATTACGAGCAAAGAGGTCCATTGTTAGTAGAACACGTCGACTTAATCCCATGTCCACTTAGAATACTCGATCCCTTTGCCGTCCGTTCCTCTCAGCTATTATGCCATACGACGCTAATGCTTAGGAAATGTAATTACTCTTGTTACATTACAACATTTACAATCATTCGTGGAATATTCGTATAACCTAAAAAATAAAAAATTAAGAATAATTATATTTGCAATTTACAGACATTAATATTTGCTCACAATTTTATTGCAGGAGTATATATATATTTCTAATAGTGTAAATGGAATCATGTACTAGAGGTTTTTGCCTATACGACCTTTAGAACCTAGTAGACTTCTGGGATTCGACAATAATTAAGTTAAAGTGACATTTACATATCGAGTTGAACAACTTTACAAGTGTTACTTTCTTAGCGTACAATGACTTGATCTGCGTAGGCTTCATTGTATCAACACTAGCAGGAAGTAACACCTCTATAATCATACATGTTTTTTTTTATTAACGACAGGTTACTCCCTATTAACAAACTAAGAGCGTAAAATTAAAGAGCGTACTCCTCCCTCAAAGGCCGGCAACATCTGTGGTTATTCTGGCGTTGTAGATGTCTATAGGCGTCGGACTAATTAATTTAGTTGATCCGATGGTCTTTTGGTCCTTCTCCTATAAAAAGAAACTCACAATGAAATCCACAATGATTTTTTTCACTCAACCGTCCTTCTAAGCTAAGACATATACGAACAAAACGCCCGCCTTAATTGTAATAGGGGCTATAATACTCTAAAATAAAGGGAATCTATAATGTTTTTATATAAACAAGAGCACACAAACAAGTATAACAAAATATTGTGTGATATAATGCGCCACAGCGACATCCCCAATAATATATTCCTTTAAATATGCAATAAATAAAACGCTTGTCATGCATTAAATCTCCGCCCCGGGCAACTTGCCCAGAAAACTACTGTGGCTGTTGTCTCGACTTGGCTTCAATTCTGATAATAATAAAGATCTTTCTAACATACCTATACCATACGTATCTTAAATAATAATACCTGGTATAGTTGTCCAATAACATAAGAAGTTACCCCGCCTGAAACTTGAACTTCCAGTAAAGGAATAGCTTTAAGAAATTAATCAGTTACTAGGATTAAAGCCCTTAGTGTCCGTGATGTAATAAAGGAACCTAATTGGAATTATACTATAGACGAGGAAATCATTTTTTTAATCGAAATTGTTTACTTGCTAAGCTTCTCACCGAAGTTAACTTGCACACAACAAATTAAATCTAATTCCGCTACCACGGGTCTGCTAGTTTGCTTCAAGCTAATATAAACCAAGTATTACATTTAAATAATCAAACTGTAATCTTCTCTTTGTCATTGTTTCTGACGCAATAAGATTCGGTGAAAATTGTCCAATAGTTAAGTTTAAATGTATTATACCAATGATAATATAATACTATACTTCAAGAAAAGAGCGTACCCCTCCCTCAAAGGCCGGCAACACATTTGTGGTTCCTTTGGCATTGCAGATGTCCGTGGGCGTCGGAACAATTAACTTGATTGATCCGTTGCTCGTTTGCCCCCTTCTCCAATAAAAAATATTAATACAAAATGTTAAGGTATCATTTTGATGACTAAAAAGAAATGTTTCTGCACCTACAAGACAATTATAAACAATTATTTTCTTTATTTATTTTACAAAATAATCTTGTCTCTTGCGTGAATTGAAACTGACTATATTATGAATTATTATAAGTTGAAATATAGTCGAAACTCGATAAGCGAGAGTCCTATGGACTGTGTTATTTGTCTCGCTTAAAGTGGCTTCTCCCTAATCTGAGTTTCTCGAGTAGCTTGTCGGGACCAGAGAATGACTCTGGCTTATAGAGGTTTCTTGCTTATCCAAGTTTAAATGTATTACTCACTAAGCTACATGTGTGTGTCATTTGATGCGTTTAAGATAACATTCGTAATAAACCATTAATGGAAAAGTATTTTTCGGACATCTGCCGAATGTAAACTGAGAAAGGGGCGGAAGTACTTATTTATATTTAACTTTTTTTTTAATAACTAAAAAAGATACAATTTTAACAGAGTTCTAAAATTAAGAATAGCACCCTTATTGTAGAAATAAAAGAAGCGACAAACTCAACAAGTATATTACTACTATATTATTCACAAGCTTTAATCTTTGTGATTTATTTTTGTGTCTATAAGTGCTAAAAGGACGTGGATATGTAGCGTGTTGTTTACACATTAAATAATTAATTATTATATTTAGATATTACAATACGATTAATTTATAAAACCGATAAGTGAAAAACATCTGGCTTACGAAATATAATTCTTTGGTTGAATACTTGTAATTTGAGATAGGGGCGTTTTACACAACGCCCCCTTTGTTAAATTTACTCATAACGTCAGAATTCCCAGGCCACAGTCTGCAGAGACTCTTATTGAGAGCGTTTCGTGTGTGGACAATGTTGTGGATAGTGATACAGTTCCTGTCTATAATAACTTTTTGCAATGTGTTTATCGGCTGTGAAGTTCATCAAGAAAGACCTAAAATTAAAACATCCAATGGTGACCTGATTTTAGAACCAGCGTTTAACAAAAACATATATTTACGTCGCAATGGACCCAAGTCTTCAGTGTACTTAGCTGGCTTAAATGTACTTAATATTAATACTTCAGCCGCGCCGGAATCATATCAACCAGCTTCGGGCACTGAATTCGAGAATTATATTCAAGACCTAAATGGCATATCTGAACGCTTGCAAACAATAGAAAACCAAAGTACTAAATTGCCAAGCGACTTCCTAATCAATATAACATTACTCTCAAGAAAAATTAATCGACTTAATAATAGAGTTTCACTACTCAGGACACAAATGAGTAGAAAAGTGAACAATTGTGACTCAAATCCATGTCGACACGGTAGTACTTGCTTAAACCTGGTGACAGGTTATCATTGTCTTTGTCCATCAAATTGGGAGGGACCAAAATGCGAAGATGATGTTAACGAATGCCGCAACTTTGCTGGCACTGACTTGGGCTGCCAAAACGGTGCAACTTGTATTAATAAGCCAGGATCTTATGAATGTATTTGCAGAACTGGATGGTTTGGTTTACATTGTACGAGGAAAGCAAAAGATTGTTTGGGCGGTGATTTCGAAATGTGTGGACATGGAACTTGTTTAACGGTTACATCCGGAGATGGCATCAAATGTATCTGTGATCAAGGTTGGACAACGAATGGGACAGGAATTGCTTGCCTTACAGATGTTAATGAATGTGAACAAGGTACTCGGTGTTCTGTGAATCCCAGAGTCGAGTGCATCAATGTTCCCGGTTCATTTCGATGTGGTAATTGTCCACCAGGTTTTGAAGGTAATGGATATGTATGCTATGATATTGATGAGTGCATTACTTTGCCTAATGGTGGTTGCAGTTTTATTCCTTACGTCACTTGTCATAATACAATTGGATCAAGAATTTGCGGCCCTTGTCCAACGGGATACCAGGGTGACGGCGTTACTTGTACTTGGAGAGGCTCCTGTAGCACATATAATGGTGGTTGCCATCCGTCTGCGCGTTGTGTTGAAAGCCGAATTGATTTCGGTGGGAGAATGGGACACTGCATATGTCCGAATGGAATGACTGGAGATGGTGTTGGCGTACATGGATGCTATGTTCCGAACTCAAGCAATATAACTCTGCAATGTGAAGACAATCCGTGTAAAAATGGGTACTGTCACTCACTTAGAACTGGCGATGTTTGCATTTGCTTTAAGGGTTTTAATGGCGTACATTGTGAAAATGCAGAAAATTTATGTCAAAGTAATCCTTGCCAAAATGGAGGTAGCTGCCGCTTGGACGTAAACTCGTCAGCAGGTTTTAGATGTGAGTGTACCGCTTTATATTCTGGAGACTTGTGTCAGTCACATGCAAGTCTTTGTGGTGGTGTATTGAATCATGAAGAAGGTAACATAATATATCCTCTAACTAATGTAAGCTATAGTCATAATGCTCGATGTGCTTGGGTTATTCATACTACACCAGAAAAGGTTATAAATGTGACTTTCATTAAATTTGATTTAGAATCGAGTCCAGACTGTCTTTATGACTTCTTACAAATCCATGATGGCAGAAGCTCAGCTAGTCAGTTGATCGGAAGGTTTTGTGGTCGTCAATTCCCTAAAGAAGGAAATATCGTATCTAGTCATAATAATTTATATTTCTGGTTTCGGTCAGACCAAAGTATTGCTAAGGAAGGTTTTGCTTTGCATTGGACTAGTGTAAATCCAGTGTGCGGTGGTGCAATAGATGCTAGTACTCACGGCCATATCAGCTCACCGGGCTCTCCCGGTAAATATCCACCGAATAGAGATTGTTATTGGCATCTTACCACTGCGATTGAAAAAAGAATACAATTACATTTTTTCGCGTTAGATATTGAATCACATGTTAATTGCAGTTTTGACTTTATTGCCATATACGAAGGCTCCCATATCAATGATCCCCTGTTAGAAAAGTATTGCAACTCAACCCTACCTGCTCCTCTGCAATCAGCCGGTTCAGAACTTTTGATTCATTTCCATTCCGATGAATATAATTCTGGTTTCGGTTTCCAAATTACTTATGCCCCAGTTGAAGGTATACCCGGTTGTGGTGGTTATTTTACTGCGTACAGAGGCGAGATTACGTCGCCTAATTACAACGGTAAATATATCAGTAATTTAATATGTGAATACAAAATTAAAACCAGTGAAGACACGAAAATACGTATTCACTTTGTTTCTTTTTCGCTAGAAAATTCGTTTCGATGCAAGTATGATTATTTAAAGATTTATGATGGCCCATCGAGGGATTCTCGTTACGTAGGTAAATTCTGTGGTACGTTACATATGAAATCATATACTTCATCATCTAATTCGTTATTTATTATATTTAAATCTGATCATACAATGGCTTCAGAAGGTTTCAAAATAACTTATGAATCTATTTGTCACAAACAATTGTATGGAGATAGTGGAATTATAAAATCGCCGGGATATCCCTTTAGTTACCCGGAAAATAGGGTTTGTGAATATATTATCAGTACGACACCGGGGAAAGCAATACAGTTAACATTCCAAGATTTTAATGTAGAAAATAACAGTTACTCAAATTGCCAATACGATAATGTTGAAGTTAGAGACGGGCTCGACATCAACTCAACATTACTCGGAAGATTCTGTGGGTCGGAACGCTTACCTCCAGCTCAAACCTCATCATTTAACTATATGTATATACGGTTTAAATCCGATATGAGCATAACAGGTACCGGATTTTATGCTAACTACACAACAATAGATATTGAATGTGGCGGAATTCACAGAGATACTACAGGTGTAATAAGCCATCCACCGGATGGTGAAACGACTTACAAAAACGATCAATCTTGTACTTGGATGGTAATTGCTCCTGAAGGAATGCATATCAAGATTTCTTGGGACAGATTCAGTCTTGAAAACCAAATTCGACCAACATGTACCACTGACTTTCTGGAACTATACGAAATGGATGACGATAATCAACGTAATTTACTTGGTCGTTATTGTGGTATCACAACACCACCCACCCTCATCTCTTCTACTAATAGAATCATGTTAAAGTTTGAATCAGACAATAGCATAAGAGAAAGCGGTTTTGCTTTATCATATTCCTTTGTAGACGAAAGCTCACACTGTGGCGCGTTCTTAGTAAGGTCTCATGGATACATTTACTCCCCCGGATGGCCGAACGTATACATGCCTAATCGCGACTGTATTTGGACAATTACTGTACCTGTTGGGCAGCAAATTAAGCTTAACATATCCCAGTTTGACTTGGAACGCCCCATACGTGACAAGTGCGATCTTGGCGATTATTTAGAAATAAGAAATGGAGCGACAGAAAAAGCTCCTCTGATTGGCAAATATTGCGGTAAATATCAATCGAAACGTATTATATCTGCAGCAAATAGCTTGTATTTGCATTTCCATTCTGACTTTTATTTAACAGGTCATGGCTTTAAAATCGAATGGGATGGTACCATAACAGGATGTGGAGGCACACTTACCAGTGCGAACGGAACTATTTCATCACCTAATTATCCTAATAATTATAACGAAAATGCAGAATGTTTTTACAGAATAGTCACAAGTGCCGGATCTCGGATCCGCATTTCCTTCACCGAGTTAGATTTGGAGATGACTCGGTACTGTGCTGACGATTACGTTCAAATATTCGATGGTAGGGATACAAGCGCAGTAAGTTTAGGTAAACACTGTGAAATGTCTAACGTTTTAAGAAATATTGAAACGTCCAGTAACTATGCTTATATTAAATTTAGATCCGATTTTTATATAAGTAGCAAAGGCTTTTTGCTAAATTACAATACTATTTGTCAAAGTAACCTTACCGGTAATTATGGCGTCATTGAAAGTCCAGGCTATCCCAGTAATTATCCCCATTATTCGGATTGTCTTTGGACAATTACAGTGCCAAAAGGAAATAAAATTAATGTCACATTTACACACTTTGACGTGTTCAAAATGAATCGAAATTATATACTCAGAAGAAGAGACTTTTTTGGACTCCATACAAATTACGCTTGTGATTCTGATTTTGTACAAGTAAGCGAAACGGATGGTACCTCCGCATCAGATAAGCTTTGCGGTTCTACATTGCCTAAACAAATAAATGTTCAAAGTAATATTCTCAATATAAAATTTAAATCAGGTGGTTACTTTACTAGCAGTGGTTTCCGTATGGAGTGGGTTAAAGATGGTTGCGGTGGTCACATTCAAAAGCGATTTGGTTTCTTGTCATTGGACAAGAGAATGACTCTTGCTGAAGATGAAATAACCTGCGAATGGATAATAGAAACTCCTCTTGGCGGAAGTGCTGCAATAACATTCACAGAGTTATACATGTACGATAGTAAAAACTGCACAGAGGATGCGATTGAGGTATATAATGGACAAAATATCGATGCGCCGCTCATAACAAAGATTTGCCATCGCGATATAGGAAGAGTTCAAGGAAGTTCTAACGTTCTTTTAGTAAGATTTATTAAGAAATCTTCTCTTAGGAATGTATTTTTCAATTCTCGTTTCGAGTCCTTTAGAGCTGGCTGCGGAGGCGAAATAAACTCGCATTCCGGTATGATTTACTCAAAAAATTACCCAAAAAATTACGAGGATAATTTAGATTGTATATGGTCTATTACAGTACCCAAGAACCACCGAATACAATTGAATATGCTAGAATTTGATTTATATTCAGAGGATACTGAACATTCGCCTTCTTGCGGAGACAAGATTAATATTTATGAAACAAGATATATTTTGGACAGCAATTACACTTATAAAGTTTGCCCAAAGACGAATATATCTGAAATTGTATCTAAGACCAATCAGCTAAGCCTTCAATTTCTTACCAATAATTATGGGACTGCTAAAGGTTTTAAAGCATCTTTTGTTATGATATGCGGTGCTCGGATTACAGACGCTCGTGACGGTATAATTAGCAATAATATTTTGCAAGGCACTAACGAGTCTTGTACGTGGACTTTGATAGCCCCTATACCTAGTTTAAAAGTTAAGCTAACTCTTACACACATGTCGATTCCTAAAGATACAAATAGTGCTACAAATACGAGTAGGTCATGTCCAGCGACATATCTGAGAATACTTGATGGTGACGATGAGAATTCACCTTTGATCGATGAATACTGTGGAAATAAAGTCCCTCCAATGATCGTAAGTCACGGTAGTGCAATGACTATACAACTTGGAAGTTACGTAGGTAAAATTTCAGGAAAATTTTCAGCACACTATTCTACTCTGACCTCGGCATGTGGAGGAATATTAACATCGGAGGAAGGTACCATCGCTTCGCCAAATTATCCCCAATCATATCCTCATGAATCTGACTGTGAATGGATTTTGAGCACATCACCTGGTAATAAAGTTTACGTAACGTTTGAAGAGCTAAACATAGAATATTCTGAAGGATGCAATGAAGATTATTTAGAAGTTCGTGAAGATAATGGTGGTGGTAGATTAATAGGAGTCTTCTGTGGTAATGTTGTACCAACGAACACAACATCTGCAAGTAAACTCTATATAAAATTTCATAGTGATAGTAATGACTCAGGACGGGGATTCCTAATTCACTATGGTTTTTTGCATGGAAATAATATAATGGGATTGACAAGAGGTGAAATAACATCTCCGATGTATCCAAATTTATATGAGGGCCGCGCTGAATATACGTGGCGTATAACTATTAAAACCTCTTCGATTATCGCTTTACGAATTGACACATTAGAAATTCATAATCAAGGTCCAACTTGTCAAAATTACCTAGCCTTTTACGATGGTTATAATGAAGAAGCGCCGCTTCTCGAAGAGATATGTGGAATAATCACAAATCAAATTAAATCTCTTAAAACAACATCAGGTGTCGTGTACATCAAAATGCATTTGGAAGAATCTAATTTAGGCTCTCTTTTCCATTTACACTGGGAGGAAGTTGATAAGAATGAAGGAACTGAAGTTGGGGACGAACCTAATTGTGGATCCAATCATACAGAAATAGTAGGCCCAGGGCATAGTGTAACTTTCTCTTCGCCTAATTATCCTTTACCATACGATAACGATTTAAACTGTGTTTGGGTTTTCAAATCAACAGTGGGACGTCATTTAGTATTATCCTTTCAAGATTTCTCTTTAGAAGAGACACCAAACTGTTTTGCAGATAATATAAACATATTTTCATCAAATTCTCTAGATCAATGGACTCCTATAAAAGAAAATATCTGTGAAAATGCAGCGTTAAAGGTATCAATGAATGCATCCACTTATCTAAAAGTTCAATTTAAAACAGATACTTCGGTAAATCAAAAAGGTTTTTCAGCTAAGGTTGCATCAATATGTGGAGGTAATCTTTTAAATTCCGGGGTGGTAGAACCGACATGGTTCGACATGCAGAACGTATTTTCAAGTATGATGCGATGTGAATGGAAGCTAAAAGTGCGACCTGGGCGAAATGTAAAAATTGTTTTTGAAAATTTTAATATCACAAGTTCCGATTGCTCTTCAAATGTTGTAATACATAATGGCGAAACAAGAGATTCACCATTATTAGGTGAAGGAAGATACTGCGGGTATCCTCATGAAAAATTGAGTGATATAACTTCATCTAGTAACGCCGTATTTATAAGTTACGTGTCTTACGTTTCAAGAGATTCTGTTGGGCCTATTAAAAATTTCAGAATACGTTTTGAAGAACTAAATATTGTGTGTGGTGCAACATCATCGTTGGATGTTGAACACCCATGGGAAGTCATATCTTCACCTAATTACCCTTCCGTACCTTCACCATACACAGAATGTGTTTGGGTATTCAATGGTCCTCCGGGTGAAATTTTACGTATTGATTTTATTGATAGATTTGACTTAGAAAAGTCGGATTCTTGTGCTTCAGAATATGTAGAGATTCGTGAGGGTTCTACAAGAATTTCTCCGCTAAAGGGTAGATATTGTAGCGATAAGCCAGGAACAATAAAAACTAGAAACAATCTAATGTATATTAAATATTCAACACAATTATCAGAACCTAGAAATGGATTCAAAGCTAACATATCTATAGATGTTTGCGGTGGGACTATTGTAGCAAGCGAAGGCACTTTGGAGTCACCAGGTTACCCACACCTACATGTATTACCATATGGAACAATCTGTAAATGGAACATCATTGGACCTTCAGTGTTTAGTTTAAAACTTCAACTGAAAGATTTCAACCTTCCTGACTCTGTGGAACCTTGTGCAACAAAACTTACAATTAGCGAAAATTCTATTCCAGTAAACAATACTGTTACTATTTTAAAAGAATATTGTAACGACGATATAGAAGAATATTCCACTCCTATTGAATCGTTTACTAATCAAGTTATGGTGGCATTATCTATTGGTAAGCCGAACGATTGGGAACAAATTTCTAATAACAGGGGATTTAAATTGACATTTAGTTCTTGGAGGGCAACATGCGGCGGCACTGTTACGACATCAGAAGGATTTCTAACGACGCCTGGCTACCCCAGACTAACGACATTGAGGTTCTGTCAATGGAAAATTAAATTACCTAATTCTAACAGACGCGTACGCTTAGAAATCTTAGACTTTGATTCGTCCAGTCATCGCGTAGGAATATACAACGATGCACAATTCCAAACTCTAATTGAAAAAATACCCGATAAAAATTATACTACGACAGACAAAGTTTTCGAATCATCTGGAAGTACATTAGGAATCTATGTATGGTTAAAGCCGTTCGGAACAAAAACTCACAGATTTAAAGCTCAATTTACTTCAGATGATGAATCTATGTGTGGAGGTGATTTAAGTGGCAACATGGGAGAATTAATAGATCCTGATCTTCAACGTTCATTCGTGTGTGCGTGGCACTATAATTACCAAGATGTTACAAATAGCTCAAATCCTCCATACAATACCTTGGTTATTCGAGCAAATGTTAGCACATCATCAATTAGTAAAAAGTGTCGCTTTACCGAACCTCGATTAAGTATAAAATCTATTATCAAGGAAGATCTCTCAATCACTCGAACCATTTGTGGAAATAAGGAAGAAACTTATAGATTTCCTTCTAACGTCATGGATCTGACAGCGGTTAAAAATAAAGCCAACATCTTGAATTTTCATCTTAAATGGAAGTTACAACCATGTGGCGGAGTAGTCTATGTGAGCGAAGAATTGATAAATATTTTGAATTTAATAAACAATAGTAATGGTTCGATAGATTGTGCATGGGTCCTTGTCGCACCTACAAATAATAAGATTGAAATTAAAGTAGAGGGAGAATTTCAATTCGACTGTTTCAATGAATTTATACAAATAAGCCAAGGTACCGGACCGTTGGCAGCAGTAATCGGTAACTATTGTAAAGATAGAATTCCACAAGACCCTATAGTTGCTACTTACATGTACACGTTTGTTGAATATCACTCAAGTTCTAAGAATAGCAATAAAATAAAATTAAATGTGAAAACTGCTACAAGTCAATGTGGAGGAATTTTAACAAAACATGAACGACAATTTTCATCCCCTAACTTTCCCAAAAATTATATTGAAAATCAAGAGTGCGTTTGGGAAATAAAAGCAGAACTTGGTAATAGAGTATCTCTTCAGTTTATTGAACGTTTCGTAATAGAAGATACGCCAAATTGCACTAAGGACGCTTTAATTATATATGATTGGAAGGATGATGTGTATAGTGAAGTTGCCAAACTTTGTGGCCGACGATTACCTCCGGGGTATAACTCGACTTACAATCAAATGAAAGTAGTCTTCCGCACAAATTCTCAGATTAATCTGGATGGATTTAGAGCTAAATGGTCTTCTATTTGTGGCGGGCTTTATATAGCAACCGAGAAGGAACAAATACTGTATAGTCCAGGTTATAACAATGAATACCTTCCTTCCTTGAGATGTGATTATCGATTTACAGCTACAGACAATAGGATCGAAATAAAATTTTTAGCATTTGATATCGAAGGTACGTATCCATTATGTGAATATGACAATGTAACATTAACATCGCATAGTCAGTACGACTATATTTACCACGTATACTGTGGGAAAGAACTTCCCCCTCCCTTAAAAAATGTCGATGAAGTCCAAATGGTTTTAAGTACAGATAGATATAGCAGTAGAAAGGGATTTAAACTGTCCTACTCTATTTATACCTGCGGAGGTAGAGTTAATAATAATAGTCATGTAATTAAATTTGACAAGTATGAACGAGACTTAAATTGTACCTGGATTGTAGAAGCCCCGGTTAATAAAATAGTCATATTGAGATTTGATTACATCGATCTAGAGAGTAACCCTGATTGTTATAACGATTACATCGCAGTTTTTAACGGATTGAGTATCGATAGCAATAAACGGCTTGCAATTATGTGTGGTCATGTTAACTCGAGTACGATAATTAAGAGCAGCGGAAATGAAGTTCTTTTGCAGTTTGTAACCGATAGCAGCGTTGCATACAATGGATTTCAAGTAGAAATTATTTTCAGTTACGCGGAATCTGCTGGGTGTGGAGGGCATATAGATTTAAGTCCTACATCAAGTCACACCTTAAAGTCACCACTTATAGGAAAAAGTTTTGTATATGAAAATTACTTAGATTGTACTTGGAACATAAAAGCTCCCCATGATTACGTCGTTAATGTTGAATTTATTTCTTTCCACATATCTCCCTGCTATAATGTCAATCAGACGGCTCTAGGAATCAGCACGTGTAACTGTGATTTAGTTGAATTCAGGGACGGAATAAACCCAAGCAGTTTGATTATAGGCACTTACTGTGGTCATACGTTACCGCCACAAATTCATTCGACTTATGAATACATGTCTGTTCGCCTTGCCACAGACGGGGAAATTGCTAGTTCAGGTTTTGAAGCTGTATTGTCAACGAAAGAATCACCTTGCGGACAAAGTGTATTTACAGTAACAAATAATGTTCAAACCTTGAAATCACCAAATTACGATTCCGGCTTTGTTCCACGTGACTTACATTGCTCGTATCGTTTAAGCGCTGAGAGGTACACCACAATACGCCTATCAATAAAGAATTTAGATTTGCAATCGGGTTCTTTAGATAGCAATAAGTGTAATAATGATTATTTGTTAATAACAAGCAATCCTTACCCAAACAATGTATCTATCGGAAAGGACTTTATTCTTAATCAACAAACTAATAACCTTTTTGACGTTTCTACTTTTTATGAACAAACATTTCCTACTAGCTCGCAATTTTGTGGAGTTCAAAAATCGATTGACTTATACGCTTACGGAGAGATATTGATTTATTTAAAAACCACGTCAGAATCGAGCAGAAGTTATAAAGGATTTGATATAGAATTTGTTAACGCCGGTTTCTGTGGAAGAAATTACAGCGATTCACAAGGTAGGATAAAGGCAATGTATCCAACGTCAGATAAAGAGCCCAAAGATTGCTATACGCTCATCACCGCTCCAGAACATCACACCTTAGCTCTTTACTTTATTTTTATTGCTCCTGATTATAATAATGAAAAGGTATATCTAGAAATATTTGATGGACATAATACAACAAGCACGCTTTTAGTTAAGTTCGCAAAGGAAGCAGTTGGTAACTTTGCAGTTTTTTCAACGGGTAGGAGCTTACTTTTACATAATCACGGCGGAGAAGACAGTCGAATGCTGTCGTTCGACTTGAACTATGTTGCTACTGACAAAGGTCGCGGCTGCGGTGGCAAATTGAGCAATGTGGTAGGAAGAGTCATGAGCCCTTTGTATCCCGATGTTTACCGTCAGAAAAACACATGTGAATGGGAGTTAGAAACTCCTCACGGATCACATTTAATGCTACATTTTGCTGTATTCGATCTCGGTGTTGTATGCGATCAGAACTATATCCAATTAGCAGATAGAAACGGTAATACAATATCTACTTATTGTTCTGAATTACCTGCAGATTATACAAGTTCCGATAATTACGTTAAAATTATATTTACAACAAACATGAATAACGCTGGAACAGGTTGGGTTGCAGATTTCGTTGCAATAGTATAGTTCTTATTTGTATTATTGATATTAAGAAAAAAATATCTAACCACTTAAATGTGATTTCTAATGTATTCTTTCCTGTACGTGTTTGATTAACGATAGTTTGTTTTATGTTGATGATTGTATTTAAAAAATAAAAATGCAATTATATTACATTTGGTTTTATTTTGAAATTTCCCAAATCGGCAGCAGTGAGGTAGTGCTCACTTTTCTCTCCTTTAACTTTAACCA
>QDHC01005075.1:520445-539899 GCA_013186455.1 Papilio dardanus tibullus
TTCTACTAAAATGTTGCTGTGCGGGCACGTTTATTTACTATATTACTACCCTAGTGCATACGTTTAGGCTTAAACGAGTTCAAACAGTAGTAAATCCTATGTTCGGATAAATGCTACATGCTACTCGACTAAAATACTATCCTGGTGCGAACAAGGCTTTAAAGTCGTTAATATGGTTTGAACTAATTGCAGTACCACACCTTAAACTACGCCTTAAGTACAACAATAATGTTTAAAAAAACAACTATGACAAATTATTTGTTACAAATACGTACAATATTCTAACCCATGTAACTGTAAAATAAATACTTAATGGCCTAAGATACAAAAATCTCGACTTACCCTCATCGCTTTTCCTGATAAAATCTATCTTTATATGTTTTAAAAATTGACCACTTCGACGATCAATTAAACATGGCCATTCCAGCCTAGGATCAGGTAACCCAGGTATATTATCTTTAAAACATGCGAAATTTCATTAAAATTTAGGTTTTATCAGGGAAATCGATGAGGGTAGATTATCATTAGTCCACGCTCTTCCAATATAAGCAATATAGCAATGATTTTTCATGCATCTATTGAAACTCTTTGATTTGTTATGTTATACGGGATATCAAAAATATGTGATTATAATTAAACTATCCTCACTTATTCATTCACAAAGAAGTTGGCTAATATAAGAAAGTCAGCGTAAAGTTTAACTGCTGGACAAATAACATAAATGTCCGGATTCGATCCCATATACAGTTGTTTATCAAATCAATTCCATATTACAAAAAACTCCACTCAATTACAATAAAAAACAATGATCTACATTGTATGATATACTGTCAAGGAGCAGTAATTAACCTGCTATAGATTATATCTAAATAAGTTATCTGGATTTGCAAAGCAATGTTATTTATATCGCACAAAAAGATGCATAATGAAAACATTAGTTAATATACAACTTATTGCGAATATACGAACGTGCCTGAACCGGGAGACGGACTGAGCACTGTCAAAATATATTTTGTATGGACCGTAGAGAGGTAAAGATATAGAATTTGCTATAGCTTATACGGTTGAGGGACAAAAATGACTTTGACTACGTCATAGCAATGCTGTCTGTTCATCACTTTACGGTATTAAACCAATAACATCATGTCTTAAACCTTTGCCTGGGACGTATAAAAATTACTTCACCGAAAATAAGCTTGGAGCGCCACAATATTATATCATACGCCACATTTATTTGGGTCTTATTTCAAGACCCAAACTAACAAAATAGCATACGGAGAAAGGGACCAAAGACCTATGTCACTGACTTTGTCACGTTACGTATATTTCGTATAAATGTGTCTCTGTCGCTGTCAGTATGACATGTCATGTCATATCTGGTTATTTTAATCTATGGGACACATTGACAGCGAGGGCCCGGACGTGGCTCGTCCCGGACGGGACAGGGTGAAGCGTGAGTCATCCTTTATACTTACTATCTATTATATGAGCTATCGTGTCATCGGTAAGTATAATTTACATTTAAGTAATTGTTGATTAATATCTAAATGTATAAGTGGGCAGTATTGAATGCGGAAGCTTAATCCAAGGGACAAACAAGCTAGTTCACGTCTCATTACAAAAACTATTGTTCTATTGTTATTTAAAACCACGATTTCTTCTTAATGTCTGCATGTCACTAGCCAATTGTGAACTTTGTCGAACTAGAAAAGTACAAATGACGAGATGTTGATATCGGCATGAGATTTTTGACACGGTGGCATTGGCATTGTCCAATTTAAATATCTACGTGATCACGACAGAAAAACAATGTTCATACATTTTCTTCGACAATCTATTACTCAACTTCAGAGAAATAACACGTAATCTATGTCAACGAGCGTTCAATTAACAATTTAATAGCATTCCGACTTCGCCAATAGACCGTATTCAAAACGTAACCGCGACTTCAACTAAACATCAGTTGTCACACGATTAATCGTGCCAATCGAATCGTTTTTTATTACTAAAGCTGATTAACATGCAACAAATTATAATAAATATGAAACTATTAGACGTAATGTCCTGCAAGCAAAATATATCGCTAAGTAAAAAATACATTAATTATATCTTATTATCTACGATAGTAGTTAATTAAAAATACTTCCGAATACTTTATGCATTATATTGTACAATACATTACTTATCAAATCATTTGAAAAGGATCTACTGTCTTTTAAGTTTTTTCGGTGATGTTTCGAATAGCCAGTTCAATTGCCAGTATGTCAGACGATCCAATTTCTTTGTATAGGATACTGTATTAGTATAGTATTTTATTGTCTGGTTAAATATATAAAAATTTTACGTAAATTGAACACCTTTAACGATGATGCAATTTCCATATATCCTTTACCAAATAATATCAAGGAAATGACATTTGAATTTAGCAAATTATTTTTTTCACACCTGCCGCAATCTTCCTGCAAACAATGACTTAACACATTGAATGTCTATCAACGTCGCCCATTGTGTTTACTATGTCACACCTAACACAATTCACCTATGAATAATTTATGATCGAGTGGGTTAAATATCTTTAATATTTAACATCACTAAAGTTCTCCTGACTTATAAAAAGTTCCTAGCTGTTCGCAACTTCGTCTCCGTGGAGTTAAAAAATATAGCCTATGTTACTTTGGGATAATGCAGCTTTCTAATAGTGAAAGAATTTTTGAAATCGGCCCAGTAGTTCTTGAGTTATTTCAATACATACAAAAAATATACATAATTAAAACGGTAGAAAACTGTGAGGACTGTAATGAACTAACACTAGACATAATCAAACATAAAGTTTTTTTCTAATGCTCTAGGTATCTATTCAATCTGCTGATATCCTGGTAACCACTGGATGTAAATATTACTTCGCATTTTGCCAAATTATTATCGAATATTACTTAAAGCGGAGTCGGCAAATAGTCGGAAAAATAACACTCAAAAGAGTAAGTACTTTTAACTATTTAGTTCAGCTGTCCCTTACTGTACATTTCTCATACTCTGGCTGCAACAGTTAGAGGGTTGCAATTAAACGACTGTGTCCCGCAGGAAAATAGTTTGCTATGAAATTATCTATATTTTCCAGACAGATCTATTATGATGCATGTATTTTGTGATATGAGCTTGCCGGTGGCACCTTGCGTGGTGAACGGGCGAGAGGTCGCACGATTCCGTGCTTAACTCAATAACGAGCGGTGCTTTTAAGTGGATTGTAATAAATTTTGTTGCTGAATAAACATATGGTTTATAAAGATCAATTTAAATAACATTAAATTCATGCTTATTCATAGAATAAATAAGCAGAATAATATATACTCACTTAAAAATGTAGAGAGGCTAAAACTACAGAGGGGAATTCTTCAAAACATAGCCTGCCTTTTGGGGGAAACACAAGGTTATGTGAGATTTCTACTCACTAAAACTCCATCGGTGGTCATCCTCTATTGCGACTGCGAGGGTCCCGGGATCTCCAGTAAAATACACCGGGACCATTAACTACTATGCCGTGATGAATATTTTTGGCGATATTAAACTTCTTCTGAAACTCCCCCAGTCCCCAAAAAATTAAATATACTTAGTATAAATTTAGAAAAATATTTAAAAAACATTGGCCTGAAGAACATAGCAAAAAAATGTTTTATGTATTTTTGAATAATAGCTGACGTCTGTTTAAGGAGTGGTGGACAACAGGGCCATTTCTGAACCTTGAGCTTGACTCGTGACTGCCCATTTGTTTAATGCGAGTTCACATAATATAAATAAATTGTTTACTTAATTATGCTTACAATGATTTTATACTCAACTAGTTGCACCAAGCAACTGTTCCAATGCCTCAAAATCCATCGCGTGCAACTCAAAATACCGTTAAACGTCTTAATAAGTACCTAATTAAAATACCTTAAAGAGATATCAACGTGGAAAAAGTTCCAAAAATATTTTGGGATTTTTCTGAGCTCAAGCTTTGTGTGACAGCCTCAAAATTTCCTTGCAATTTTTTATTACAATTTGTATAATATTAAAAAAAATCTTAATGGTTCAATGATATAATTTTTGATCAAAAACCAAATTCAATAAATATCTGTAAATTATTAATCATACAAATATTTTCTATTTATAATATTGATATGGATGGAAGTAGCATATTACTCATGTATCAAAATTAAATTAACAAACTGTGATTGTTCAAAGCGAATGCGTGTGGTTGGGTCATACAATAAACCCTATTTGCATATCTTAGTTATAACAGTTTCGGATTAAGTCATTGCCAGTAATTCGAGACGTAGTTTGAGATATGAATGTTTATGTCGTTTGTAGAATATTGTAGGCGCACTGATTGTACAAAATATGTTAACAAACACTAAGAACATATTTTTACCATAAAATTATCAATATATAATCATTATTTAGGTTACTATAAAAGGCAGCAAAAGAACAAACGGACCTATCTTTAATGGACAGAAGAGGAGACGTACAGATATTTTCTCATCTTAGGAGTCCCCCACTCCGTCAAATCCCTATAAGAAGAATGAGGGCACATTCTCCATTCAAACTATTATAGTGAATTATTTTTAATTACAAAACTAATAAGTTTTAATAAAAACTCCATTATTGTGTATCGGAAAATAATTAAAGCGTTTGGTTATGGCAAGTTACGCAATGTATAGCTACAGCGGGTCGTTGTATCCGTTGCGGTTTTATCTCGACGACCGCAATTTCTTGAGTTTGACGTGTCAGACACGGTCAGCACCAGACACGACAACGTTACTAAATTGAATTATTAATCTTAATAAGAATTGAATTCGTCAATTTATTGTAGATTTTATTGAGACCGATTTATACAAATTACTAATCGACTGATAAAGACGGTAGTTTGAATGCCACGAACAATTTATATTTTAGAAATTATAGATGGCGCTACCTACAAGTTTGAAAGCCACGTAGAATAAAACTAAAGCTAGGATATTTTCACATACTTTTAATATCGTAGGTTTACGTTTAAATTAAATTTGAATGCCCCTCTAAACTTGTACTGGTATAATTGATATCCAATGTTAATAAAACATTAAGAAAATAACCCAAGAAATCATTAAAAACGACGCTTTAAATATTTCTATAGCACAAAATACTATATCCCCAATGTATAGATCTAAAGCAAAAAGTTGTCGTAGCATGCAGTCGAAGAAAACAGGGCGTTAATAATCTAGGCATAGTAGTTTGCGGTTAGTTACTCAGGATAATTAACCTCTGCAAAGATGCGAACGTGGGAACAGAAACCAAAGCAAAACTCTTGTGCACTTTGAAGTTATCCTTAGTCACCTTATGCTTGTACTAGTAATAGGTATTTTTAGAACTTCAAGTGCCAATTAAAAAACAACATTAGATTGTTTTGCAAAGATGTTTTTCTTTTAACTTAGAGGTCACTGAGGACAATTAAGTAAGGATAAATTATTGTACATACACAAGAGACTCATGTTTGAAATAGGGTAAGCAGGAAAATATTCCATATTTCACGAAATAATTACAATGTTTACAATATTTATTATTTACGTAACACCAAATTAAATAACAAAATCAAATAACAAAGACAATTCAATACTTACACAATATACTAAAAAAAGATAATTTTGAAGGAAAGGAAAAGTATAAAACCGATCAAGTTATTAAAAAGAAACTTGTCAAAAGAATTTTCTCCAACACTTGTTCACTTTTGGACTTTTCGACAATTTGTTAAAGTTGCCTTTTTCTTTTGTCCAACTTTTAATTGCTTACTCTAAACTCAACTGATAATATTTGGGATTGAATTTCTTTTGTAAAAATTGTGAATAGAACGCCACACGCCTCGACGTCATTTAAATATATTTCTGTGTTTATTTCTGCTTATTAAAATGATTTGTAAATATCTTGATCAACATTGACGTCTATGTTTGGTAACCATTCTTTCGTAGTGGTTGGATCGTATTTTCGTTTTGTTTTTTTCCTGGATCTCCTTTCTGCTTTTTTCGGTCTCGCCGGAGACCATTTGGAAACGCTGTGAGCACTCGAACTGCACGATCTATCTCTTAAACAGCGCGCACTAAAGTTTTCACTTCCTCTATTAAATAAAATATTATCGTTCTTGATACGATTTACAAATTTGAGCAAATATAATATAACCAGCATTGCCAATCCAAAATAAATAACGTAAAAAGAACAAATATGTTCCGGTTCCCTTAAAAGTAACATTTTAATTTATTGAAATAATCTTGAAAATTTTAACTCGAATATATTTTGAGGTGTTATAAAATTTATCTTGTCAATGTCAAAATGACACCGGCATCTTATTATAACTTTTTTCATAAAAAATCGTTTACTCTTAGAAGGGTACAGAAATGTCTAAAGCAAAAAAAAACATCATTCATTTTCGAACTAGCAGTTAAACAACTTAATTAATTCAATGACTGGATTCAATTTCAACATAAAGATTATTAAAAATACGAATGCTTGTCGACAGGACAATTTTATATTCTCGGAATCTCGTCAGACGAATATTCCGGGAATATAAAACTGTCTGAAGCTCATACTCGGAGAATGCGAGCTGCACTCAACTCGGCGCAGAGCCTTGTTTGTCACGTAACTTTGTTCCGCTCGGAACAAACTCAATATACTTATCACTCATGGTGACTGATACAATGAAGTTATGTTCACGTGAGAAGCACTGTTCGCCTTTCTCACTACATATTTCATTATTCAGACGACACAAATACGTTCCTCGTACGACATTTTACAGCATTTTAAAATAAAGTCCTGTTAATAACATTAACAACCAATTGAGGACTCTGAAAGCGTGGTTCAACAAGCAGCGTTTTTTTAATGTTGTAGATCTTTGGTCTTTGAAATAAATTATTTATCAAATGTCTAGACAAAACCTTTAGTGTAACATTTCCATCCATACATTTTGTATTCAGTCGGTGTCTCAAGGTATCGACGGGCGTATATTTATTGTGTGGCAGCGAACAGTTTGTGGTATAGTTTGTTATGCATGCCGCGGCGGTCAGCGAGCGCCCGCTCTGCCAAATGCAATGGCCAAATGCAATCTCATTTCAAACTTACATTGTGTTCATGCTCGAAACGGGAGTGCATATCATTTGTTTCAATCTCTCGAGGTTTCCTCGACTACAAGTCATATTTTATTTTTATCAATTTCAAACACATTTCTTGGAGTTGTACCTACGAGTAGTATTTGTGAACTGGATGTTGTTAGAAAATAATAGGTATTTGTATGGTGTATTGTAGTGTTGTTGGTTTGCTTATTTACGGATTCTTCTAGGATATTAAGAGGCATAAACATTACTTAATAAATTACTTAAATGGTCGATCGACAATCTAGCACAATACTTAGTATTACAACAAATCAATTACCTACCAATATACCAACACTTTGTAGTGATTGCGTACCTCCTCTCAAAATCAAGAATTGTGAAATAACAAATATAATTTTCCATCCAACTTTGTGTCTTATCTTAAATAATAATCAGAAATAGTAGTAACAGTTCCATGAAGCAAACAAGAAAACTTATATCAAAGCACTAAAAATAAACGTCAGACAATTTTTCCAAACTAATAATTTATTCAGACAAAGAACAAAACGTATTACTCGGGAGTGCAAAATTTATCGCCCGCTGTCCTAAAATAGCCTTGTTTCCTTTAATTGTATCAACCGAATTTGCAAAGGGAAATACGCAGAACTATTTATGTTCATTCAACACTCAGTGCCAAATGCAATGTTGCCTCCCGCTAAGCAAAACCGAACCCTAAATTACATAATCGAGCTGGGCTTGATTAAATTTAATTAAAACTTGTTTAAATTCCAGTTGTAGCAGTTTGCAATGTGTTTAAGCTTTTCACATAATTATTACCAAATTTGTATAAACCGAAAAGTATTTTGTTAATATTAGTACTCTTGTTATGGACAACGTAAAAGGGCTTGAGGTGATCATAGTGCAGTCATAGGTCAATGCCCGGAGTCCCTTTGTGGGAATTAGAATTGACGTAGTTCATCGTTAAATACTACGTAATATGTAAAAAATTTCCAGAGTTGATGTTCTATTTCCTTTCAGGTTTGCATATAAAATGGAATTGCTCGTAAAGATCATGTCGTAAAAAATATTTAACCTAAAACCATAATACATGTCGACCTTTACGCGAGTAGGATAGAGAATAATTTCCAGTGGAGCCACAATTCAATCTCCTACAATATTTCAGATGATTTGCACTGTCGCAAATTCTGATCACGCACTGTTACCTGACAAATTTATCACTTTCTCGCATTTGCCGGGGCCCGGATCCGCACGCGGCTCTCTTACAAAATGACAATTCCTAAAATTTCCATATTTTTATTTTCATTCATGTTATATTGATCTTGGATACAATCACAAGTTTTAATACACCAGTATCCATTTATTCATTTGTTTGATTGACTCTACAAATAATATTGGTGACTTCACGAATCATTTACATTGTATAGGCATCATCCCTTCGCTGTTCTTCTTTCGCACTTACTAAGAGGCAATGAACTACTACTTCCTTTCATTAACTTTCATTAACATAAATAAGAATAACTCAAAAACTACTGAATCGATTTTCATTTTGAAGAAAATGGGGCCTATTGACACACACTACCTTTCTAGTTAGTTAGTTAGAGCTAATGGCGAACGAAAAAAAGCCCAAAAAAAAACATACAGACAAATTGAGAAACTCTTCCTTTGAAGTCGGTTAAAAATCGTAACTAGAGAAGATTGTTGCTACTTTGAATTAATACAAAAGTAACCAAGCGCTTATTTCTTTTGATTTAAAGTACTAGGATACTATGAATATGACAACGAGATCACGTATAACTGTAAGTCAACTGTCCGATATAATTCACGTCGTATTTACAGACGCGATGGTTTCCAATTTGACGGGGAAGTGCGAATATTGCCTGAATATATTGCGTGTGCTCTCGCCGTTGTATTTACATGCAGTGTTATTGCGACTACGCTTAGATTTACAACCCTGTTATGGGAATGTATTTATTTATATAAGCATCCATAATCTCCGACTATTATTAATGTAAATAAGGTAAATTAATAAAATTTACTCGTCTTTGATAACTAGCAAGGTCAAAATAATAGAGACTATTATAAGCATATAATATTTCGAGTTGACACCAATCTATAGTGGAAATTAATTTTAATTAATTATTAATTACACAGAATAAGACGAATATTAAATACTTCAGTGGTAAAATAGTAGATAAAATCTTGTAGAGGAATGCCTTAAAAATAGGCGTAGCTTTTTAAAAGATTAGTTATTAGTTTTAATTTTAAGTCACACCTCTAGCAAAATTAAAACAAATCGTTATACTATGAACGCGAATGATTAGAAATATATAAGAAAGATTTAAAATTTTAATTTAAATCAATTGCTATAAAAACATCTCTTTTAATAAAATTTACTACTTTGAATTATTATAAAGTCTACTAGCATTAAGGTTTCTAAATAAATAAATTCTACAGTATCATATGAAGACATCGGGAGAAGTTTGAAATAAACAAGCATACGAGTTGTCATAAACTTTTAGTTTTATCAAAAGCAATTTGTTAGTTTGATGAGAAATTATATTTGCTGCGTGTTTAAGATAAGACTGTATGATATTTAAATGAGCTTTGTTTGTAATTAATATGTTTATGAACTAACGAAATGATTTACAAAGGAGTTTGAGATTTAAATGTTAGAAAGACATCATTTTGCTTTAGAACTACTATTAGCTAAGTACATATCTTAATTAAAAAATATTTTATTGATGTTGGTAATCTATACTTAATACTAATAATATATTACAAAGAGGAAAACTTTTATTTTTGTATTTTGTATGTATTGAAATATCTCAAGAACTACAGAGACGATTTTAAAAATTCTTTCACCATTAGAAAGCTACATTATCCCCGAGAAACATAAGCTATTTTTTAATTCCACGCGGACGAAGTCGTGAACAACATCTAGTAGCTTAATCAATTAAAAAATGTTATATTTGTGTTTAGTCATTTCAGTGTAAAGGTTCCTTTGTATTTTAAGTTTGTTCGAATTTTTGACCCTATCTATGAATATAATCAAGTCTCAAGATACAGAAGTCTTGGGTTAAAAAGTTTTTTTAAAATTTCTCATTTCATTGAAAAAATCTACTGTGGGCATGCCAAGTTATTCTCGAAGGCCATATTATAAATTACAAGAGGGTTTTCCAAGTCAGTAACTCCACTCATTTTCCTAACGAACGCCCTCCAAGGCGCATACTTCAACGATTACACACGTAAAGAATGTGCCTCTTCGACGCCATTTTGCAACTCAACAATAATTACATGGAATTAGAAAAAAAAGTGTAAAGTAAGAAAGTAAATTAACGCAAGTCCTGATGAGAAACAGAGAAGTTTATTGTTCATTTAGCATCGTCGTTATTACTACGCGTGTCTGTTAGAAATCTTTAGAAACTTTTTAGAACTTTAGCGTTAAAACTTCAAAGTCATATTGCCCTACATGGTTCTTCTAAGACACGGGACTTAAAGTACACTCAATTAATTGATTCTAGAAATTACTAATTTTATTATGTGTGAACTAACTGTCATTTGCGACTCAAAAACATTGTAAGTAGCCTACGTGTTCAGCTGGACTATGTTCTACATCTATGTAAAATTTCATCGACATGCGTTCAGGTCTTCTGGAGACCACTTTTTTTATATCCTAAAGTGGCAAACGAGCAAGCTACCACCTAGATTCGCTGAATTAGCAAAGCGACATCTGAAATTGCAGATGCGTTGCCTACCCATAATCTACGCAGGAGGAGACGCACAGCAAGAGGGTAATTCCTCCTCTTCTGCGTCCCCTCCTCCGCCAAATCCACTTCCCCTTCCCATCATTTTCTTAAAAGAATAGGATAGGAAGGGAAAGTGGACTAAAATAAGGCTTTCTGCACCACACTCATCAGACGAAACACGGAATTGTATTTGACGCCTGTTTTTTGTGTGGTCGTGGTATTTCACCGGTCGACCCGGCCCATTCGTGCGAAGATGTCAAAGCGGGTTTAATCACTGTAAAATACTTGAAGCAAACATCCATCCGTCGTAACTTTCGCATTTATAACAGTAAGAAATAAGATTTATAAACTATGTTAGATACTAAGCAATCGATCGTTATGCAATCAGAGCGTGGGATAGTAACGGGGTATTAGTCACGGTAGCATTGACAGAAGCATATCTCCCTACACTCGAGCCCTACTGTCCTTAACCTGAGACGTGACGAGTCGACCTTCCTTCCAGCGCTCCTGCGACTCGCATTGTTAGACTTAGGTGCGTCGGCTATGCAGTGATTGTCTCTTCATGACTACAAGGTTAATATCAATCGGCCTTTGACTTCGATTATTTGAATGACACTAGTGGCAAATTCCATTTTTTGTTACATTATGAATTTATGATATACAATTGATATTATATAATAGCTTTGTGACATCAGTTTAAGGTCGCCTTAAACGATCTAAATACTAGGTATTTTCAATTACATAATTCATTATTTATGCTTTATGTTGTTAATATTCCAATACAAAGGTAAAGACCACGTTCAGAACTACAGGATGTCTCACAAATGGACATAAAATATCCCTAAACAACACGTACAATCCAATTTCTACGTGTGTAAACAACACAACATCCGGAAGCGGAAACGAAAAAAACTTTATCGCATATGTAACTGGCTTACTATTTGTACTTACACAAAACGTCGACCGGCAATTCGTTTCCGCCATCACCCTCACATATCATACTTTTTCTCGTTGTACCCAACGAAATCGCATAACTCAACTACCTACATCACTTTACCGAGCTCGACCCTCCGGGGAAAATAATTTCACTGTGGTTTATTTACCTAAACTTTTATACCACTTGGAAATATATTTATAATATTATAATGATGCTCAGGAGTATAGGAACATTGCTATCTATAATAAACAGGCATAAGCTTGAATACTTGGGAAAATGAAATTAGCAATCGTAATGTTGCTCTTTTAACATGAAGCTATTAAATAAAGTAAAGAATGTTCGAGATGTTTTAAGATTTAAAGTTACATTTCTTGTATAGAAAAATAGAACTATAATTTCTACAATAGTACTACGGTGAAATTTAACAAAATTAAATTGTATTTTAATCTTTAAACAATCAACTTATAACGTTTTCTAACAATTCACGCAATCTGCATTAACGTTTGAGTTATTGTTCAACATTATAATTAAAGTTTTATCTATAAACACAATTCTATTTTGAGATCAATCTCTTAAACATTAATTTGCACCTATTTCTTACTAGATTAATTTAAATAATTAATGTGCTAAGTTCCATTTAAGTTAAAAAAAATAATAAAATTAAATTCTTAAAATCAAAACTTCTTGTAAATTATAACAAGTATGGGTTCTAATGTTAAACATAAAATAAATTATAAAAAAAATAGATCGAAAAAAGTTAACCTATAAGCAAGCAAAGGAATAAAAAAAAACGTAAACATACTTTTAAGAAAAGAAACAATTAGAACTAATTTAATATAACAAGTTGAAGAAAAATATGAATATTAAAATTATTCTTTACCCTAGAGAATATATAAAAGTCGTTTCAAGACTAGATATGCAGTTAAGTACGACCCTGGAGTTCCATTTCCTTAAGCAAGTTCCATCTAAGAATATAATTTACAAGTTTTAATTGCATTGTTTTAAATAAATAAAAGGCCTGTCGTAATTAAATACAATATTGTTACTATCGAAAACTTGCAATTTGTCTTATTCCTTTATCTGTAATCGTTAAAACCAAAAGGGGCATTGGTTAGTTTTAAGTGTCAAATAAATCTTGGTCAATAATTTGAACTGTAAACCTTTCGTGGCTAAAATATATTCTGATTACCTAATACTCTTTAAGGTTTAACTCGTTCAATAATATTTTACTCCTAAATTCTGTATGGTCGCTAATTGGAGATTCTTAGGTCCGTTAAAAAAAGAAACACTGAGGAGTGTAGGAATACCTACATAACCGCTACGACTTAGGGACCGTCGAGAAGCAAGCGTATCACCTCCTCAAAAGCCGGCAACGCATCTGTGGTTCCTATGGTATTGCAGATGTCCATGGGCGTCGCTGATCACCTCGGTGTTCCCGCTGCTTGTTTGCCCTCATTTCTTATATAAAAAAGGAATTCAATTAAATATTAAAAGAAACCAAACTAACTAAATGCTAACAAATAACTTGTTATGTAATCGTTGGCATTTAGTGATATTTATTTAACGAATTCGCATTCAACAATAAAACTGCTTATGTATCAAACAATGCGCTAGTAGATGTTTAAATTTTATCAAGATCTTTGACCTTTTTGAGCAATTATTTACGAATCTAAACCGTTAATTTGTGTTGTGGTCACGAAACTTATCCTAATCGGATATTGAATCTTTTATAATCTATGTATTAGTTGAAAGATACATGTCATCAGTGTTACTCGATAACAAATGTTACTTCATACCGTACCATTAAAATTCTAACTTAAAGAAAACCTTGACCGATGTTGAGTTCATGTACATTTTGATGCAAAATTTTAAATAATAATTATGTAATAATAATGCACAGAACAGACTAACCTTTAACCAGAATAATATTTATTTTATGTTCAATATTTGTTTATCAGATGTTAACAAAATTACGGAAATCAAAAAGATTATGACTTCGAAGAACTGTTTTTATAGCACTTTTGAATGTTTAATCCAGTAGTATTTTTGTAATAATAGTAATTAAACTATGAAATAGACAGAACGAGACTATGCTAGTAATTAAAGTTCAAAGTATGTATTTCCGTGCAGTGCATTCATTTGTCACGTTTGAGACAGCTAATTTGTCGACCCTGTATTCGGCTCCAGAGGCTTATAAATCCAACACCGACAGTGTTCCAATCGCAACTTCGTAAATTCTCCTTTAGAGGCGAATAATAAATATTATTCCGGTGATCATTTGACGTTTATTCCCAGTTAAATACACTAAGAGCTGGAAGAAGATAAGCACTGGACTTAATTACAAGTAAATGTGCGATCACCACCTACTAATGAAGATTCGATTTTCTTATGATGTTATCTGATTTTAAAGCAAGGAAAACATAGTGTTGCTACACATAGCAAAGAAATTCAAAGATGTTTATGAAGTCAACCTGATACGGCCCGCTAGCTTTAAAGCTTAGAGACTTGAGGCTTCTGACCATCGATGGGGACGTAATATGAGCTAACGTCCTACCTAACTCCGAGACAGTCTGTAATAGTAAATTATTTTTTAACCGACTTCCAAAAGGAGGAGGTTCTCAATTCGTCAGTATGTTGTTTGTTAGCTAGCAATTGGGTTCCTGGTTCTTCGATTCTGATAATTCTCTTTTCATTCGAAAGGTAGTGCGTGTCATTTGGTCCCGTTTTTAAACTTTAAGACCAGCACGTATTTTAAGGTAACATCTGACATTTAAATTTTGACCCAGCAAAACTACAAATGTATTACATGTCATAGATATCCATTATTCAGGTAAGTTCGTAGAAATCTTTATTAAATCATGCTCACGTACTCATTTCTATTTATATACATTTAAATTGTTTCCAACATTACGAAATATTTAGTGATTATCTACATGCAAGTGACGTCATCACCTGTTATAATTGTTCATAAGCTAAGGTTGATTAATTTTGCACATTTTAATTTATTTTGCGTACTCAATGACTTGAGGATATGGTTGCTAAATGATGTAATCTATCATTATGTTAATTTTTTCTTTTTTGGAATAAAACCATAATTAAACTTAATAACTAAAATAAGAACAGCGCAGAAGCTTACAGTAACTTAACTTCTTTAGTTTTTTGTACTGAAACTTCCGCTTAATAATTTATCTCGTTCTAACTTTACAGGGTTGGAGTGAGAGAAATGATTAAGCTCTTCACCTCTAAATATTGGAATGAGTTAGGCTGCCTGTATGACGTCACAAAAGCCATTCCGCAGTCGGCACACACTTGAGAATCACCAACTGTCCGATCGCCGTCGCCGAGCGTGACGCGATGCGCATCGACTACGGAACACTCTACGTTCCAATCACAATTTGTACCTATTACTGCCCTCTACTGGCTAAAGCTGAACAAAACAATGCAATAAGCACGTACGTCGTACACTAAAGCCAGCTACAGACGTCCATTTTTTCAACTATACAGTTTTAACTGGACACTTGCGTTGACGTACACACGTCAATACAGGTAAAACTGACCGTCTGTAGCCGGCTTAACGTAACGTACGTAAGTGAGGACTTAAGGTATGTATTTGTACTTACAAATAAATAAAGGTAGAGGTAAAGGTAAAGGTTGATGTTCATAATAATTTTACACGAGATTAGAATTTACTGTAGGCCCTTAAATAATAACGTTTAAGAAATAAAGACGTAGAAAAACGACGTTTTAAAAAACCAATCACTCTTTTAGAGTAATTATGCAAGCAAGTAATTTACAAAATATTTAATATCTCTTCTAGCTTAAAAAAATGCAATGTCCCTATGAAAAAATATCCACAAATATATTACAAGTTGTCAATTTTGCCTAAGTGCCCTGTAGGTTTCTATTACGTCACACGTTAGGGACACCTCTCGAAAACGGTCCGCCTGTCGTTAGCATAAATTGATAGAGTAATTCTGTATGTGACCCTTTACAGGTCACATTTATATATGTTATTAACGCCTCACTTTGTAATCATAATAAATTACATTCCGCTAATATTATTATGTTTTATACGATACCTTTTTCACCCCTTTAATATGAAACTTTAGTCATGATAAAAACAAACATCCGACCATCGTACCACATGAGTATAAAGTGTACAGAAACCCAGCTTCAAATATTGCCACAGGTGACCAGGTACCACCCTGCATACATGCACTTTATCTACTTATGTGATCCTAGTAACAATTATTTTAATTTAGCAGGTTTGTATACTGTAGAATAAACTGAACAATTTGGTCAGGTCTACACTCCTTCAATATAAATTCTGATTCCGCCCGTATACGAAAGACGAGTAACTTACAATCACCAAGAACCGTAAATTCGAGTTAAGGTCTGTGATGTATAAGATATAGAGTAGATAATTTCGACCCTTGTCTTGTACGACATCTGGCGTAACGGTGATGAACCTGAACTTGGTCTGACGTAAAATGATGAGTAAGATGTATATTGCGTCAAGATTACAATTACACTCATTAGCTTTGCGATTGAAATAAATAAATGGCATGAGCAATGCAAGGAAAATGTCCAGTATTTACTAAGGAATTCTATATATCCAGCGTTGTAAAAGCCAGGGCGATAATAAAGCATTCTATTGAGAGGTGGTCGTCCCCGCTGCCCGCTAGGCGGCGCTCGGAGCTACGGGAATGCAGCGTATGTGCAAATTGTTATTTCAATATTTTTCAATCATCGGAAGAGCGCACGCTTTAAGAATTCATTGAACATAAACATTTTATTATTTAATAATGTTGATTATTATTAATTGCCTAGATATCGATTTTGATATATTAAAAAATAAAATATACAATTTAACCATGAAGTATTTGAGTACTAAAGTATATTTCTTTGTTACTTTGTTCCCCGAACAAGAGGTAACAATTGTCGACTTGAACCAATAATTAGATTTTATTTTACGTGGTTGTACTGTAGTATTTATCAAATGAAAATACTCATTTTACACCAAAAAAGGTTTGCTACAACTAAAACAAATAAGGAATCGTTTGCCAACTTATTTCTTACGGCCATTTCTATTTGCCAAAATTATTTTTAATTTAATAACATAACCCAGTTATATAATCGAAATGAGTTCATAAACAACTAGTTTAATATTAGATTTATAGCTGCATATTATCAAAAGCAGATATCCCGAACAAAAGGATCACTTGGGCGTTCCTAATTCAGTCAGAATGCATTACTTTACTCCACAAGTTTTTTGGCAGCAAACTTCCTTCGACTCGGTAAGAAGCGCTTACTTCATCCTAGTGTGAATTCAACTTCTGTTACGAATATGCAAGAAACTTTGTTTAAATAACAATGCCAGCCACTTAATTGGCCTTTAAGGTGTAAGTTGTTCGTAAACCTCAAGTTCAGAAAACAAAATTAAATAGAATTATTTTCTAAATCTCTTTTCTGTCATGGTTTTAATAAATGTAATTTTTTGCGGATCAAATGTAAAGAAATAATATTTTAGAAGCCAATATTCTTCGATAAACAATCGTTATTACAAAATATAGCATATATTTTTTTTTATGGGACGAGCAGCGCATCCACGAAGTTATTATTTCAAGTTTCATTTATTAACTTCGTATGAACTTTCACATTTCTTTTTAGTTTGTTATCTCGTAATCTTAATCTTATACAAGTATACTGTAACAAAATCCATTTAGGATTGTTTTCTTCTTCATAATTTACTCTTATTTTTCATAGAGTTTGTAACAAATAGATTGTTTGCGCAAGTTTAACCGTGATATAAATACCTGTTTTCTTTTCGACTCCGAACAAACAAATTGCCGGAAATATTTGAATAAGAATGGACATTTTCGGGAACACTAATGTGCGAGGCGGAAAGCCGGGCCGCCGTGGGCATCTGTAAGACCCTTTTTTCACTGAGCAACTAGCCGCAACTGTTGCCCGAGATTGACCAGAACAAAAAACTTATTTGATTAAACCAAGGATTACAAACGGTTTGTAGAGTTAGAAAGGCGATTAGACACAACCGTGGCAGTAAAAATAGGGAGTGACCGTATGACTATTATCTGGCGAGTGGAAATAGGGTTTAACGTCTGTTTTATTTTTTCCGGATTTGTCCGGACGGGGACAAACCAGGCGGCGTTCTATTGTTGCCCCTCGGCGTTGTAACGGTTATTATTATTTGTGTGAACAACTTTATTGCTTTATTTGTGCTCCTGTGACACAAAATTTATTTTTTGTTCCGATTTTATTCGTAAGATTTACATAGATAACTCCTTTATATGTTAATTTTATATTCATGTCTTTGTAATTCAAGGTAGTTGTTTAATCTATGGAATTATCTATTAGATTTTATACAGTAAAGTTTTTCTGTGTTTTCGCCTATTTTAGCTATAGCATTCACATTTTGAGAGCTGTGTGCACGAACCAAGAGTTACGTTACAGCGAACGTATAAGCAAGGACGTTAAAAATTCGTTCGAGTGAATGCAGGCTAAGATAAATAATGTTTTCTTTGGCGATTTTCTTGACAAAATACATTTCAAAACGCAAAAATAATAACACATATACTTAATATTTTCAAAAGTTGTTACTAGATTAATGAAGTTAAAACAAAAGTATTTAATCTTTGATTCTTAATCCGACTCCTTTACTAGATACGAGATTGTCTGGCAATTTAAATATGCATGTACGAGTGTGTATCGATAGTTGCAACAATCGCAAAGGCTGACAGTTCACGGCTAAGGGTTCAACCCTATCACGTTCCAAGCATAATAATATGTTGCGAAAAAGCGTTTATCTCCAACGCGAAACGTTTACATGCGTTTTGTTCTTAAGTACTATTGTTGTATTACTAATAAACAGTATTGAAGTTTTAAGGTTATGGGAAATATTAAATCAATACATTGTAAACATTTTGTTTTACTTTTGCTTCCTATTATATATAACTAGCTGTTACTCGCGATTTTATTAGCGTGGAATAAAAAAATATACCTTATGTTACTCGGGGATAATGTAGCTTTCTAACGGTGAAAGAATTTTTAAAATCGGTCTAGTAGTTTTTGAGTTATTTCAATACATACAAAAATAAAAATCTTTCATATTTAAATTATTAGTTTAGATAAACCGTATCCGAATAGAAATACCTAATAATAGGAAATGACAATTGTACATACGCCGATATAATTTTAGTTATAAAATTAACATAGATAAATCGTTTGTGGGAATAATTTTAGTATGTGAAATTCACTTAAATTTCATTGATATAATATAATACCGCTATTAGGTTGATAATTATACAAATAACATTAGCAGACGCGTCGATGGCAACGGCCGCACATTAGCGCCCCCGCGCGGCAATTGTATTAACAAATCGCATCGGACAACGAATGTGCACTTAAATCTAATTGTGATAATTTTGTACGTGTTCCAAATTATAATATGTGTAAAATATGTTATAATAGTTTCTATTTACCACATTTTAACCCTGATTTTAACCTTACTTTTGACATTGTTTTATTAACGTTCTCCGCATCTAATCATTGCAACACCATGGCTGAATAGGATAGGATATGCGATAAAGAGTACACAAAAATAGCAGGTTTTGCAATTAATTAAATTAATTCATAGGA
>QDHC01005075.1:540205-565377 GCA_013186455.1 Papilio dardanus tibullus
ATAGCAATTAATTAAATTAATTCTTAGAATATCATTTAAATGACTGTCAATAACTAACATTCATCAGAAAACAGATGGCGCTGATACAAACTATCATCGTGTAAATGTATTGTATTTAGGATAGAATTACGATCGCAGAATCGTGGATTGTAGGCGACTGGTGGGCGATGGCAGAAACGTTTTCGTATGTGCGTCACGCGCCGGATTATAAAAGCTTTTTCCAATTCTCCATTGTAGGTGCTCCGGGATCTCACGGCGACCACGTACGAGCTATATCTTACGTTCACTCTAAGCTTTTATTTTAACGAAATTTAGCCCTTCCAGTGTCACTGTCGAACGCCTCCATTGTCTCAATGCAGGCGGCGTAATGCCGTATCAAATTGGGATATATTGAAACGGAACGTGCTAAGCGATCTCGATATGGTTTTGAATCAGTAATGTTTACCTTTTTATGTCGATGGTTTCTTAAATACCTTTTAACGTAATTATTACAAACTCTATGTAATTAATGAAACAAACTAATTTATTACTTGTTACATTAATCAACCGCTTCGATAATTTTACTGTTCCCAAGCAACCTTCACTGAGATTTATTTTAGGTTATATTTTCGTAGGAAACGAAGTGAAACAAGCAGACAGGCGCTCATTAAGTCTGCATATTTTATTTAGTTGTGTTGTAAAATATAACACTTTAACAGAAAAGATAGGTGTAGTGAGGTTTTCCTTTAAAAAGGTAAAATTTTCACTCCCCTTCGCTCATTAGTGAGAGGAAACGTTTTGAATGAGCGCGCATCCCGCTTTGCTTCTGCACTTTTTTACATCACACTTCTATTTAATCTCCTGACTACATTTATAAGTGAAACCGTTATCTTTATGGCAATATTTTATGAACCTTAAATGTTGGACCCAATTTTAAATACTCGTTAGCAAAGTGTTTAAAATATTTTTCATAAAAAAATCTGGAAACTATTTCAATTTTTTTAAATGATATAACTTTAATTAAACGCTTTTTCACAGATTTTTAATTGACTTCCAACAGTAGGATATTCCTTTGTGTAGTAAAATGTGTCTAGTTTAATGTTGCCATTACAATTTTGCTTGTTTTGTTATATTTTAAAGTGGCAAACGAGCAAGTGCTCACCTGGATTGGAAAGCGAAGCGACCGCTGCCCATATACATCTGCTATTGCTGATGCGTTGCGTATCCTTAATCTACGGAGGAGGAGACGCACAGTAAGAGGATAATACCTCTTGATATGCCTCCCTTCCCCCGCCAATCTACTTCCCCTTCCTATCATTTCCTTATAAGAAAAGGATAGGAAGGAAAAATGTTTGCAAAACTAACAAAAGTCAATGTCCTAATGAGACAGAACAAAATATCGATAAAGCCCTCTAGTGAGTTATTTGAGGAAACTTTTTGTTAAATTGTACTTCGTCAGATTAACCTGAAGCCCTCATATGAGCTGCTCGTGTATGCATATTTTACGTGCATTAGCTAATGCAATTGAAATTGCTGCTATCCTCCATCTACATAATTAAGTTTGAAAATTTTCCTTCGTTAGCTTAAACGAAATTTCATATATTAATTAAGCTTCAGTTGCCTTTTTTTTGCGAGTTTTGTTGAATAAGGCTGAGATAAATATTTCCATTGATTTAGTACAACTAAATTATAAACATAAAATGTATTTACACGACAACTAATCAACACCTATTTCATACATAGTATAAAACAAAGTCGCTGTCTCTGTCCCTATGATATCCTTAAATCTTTAAAACTACAGAATTTGATGCAGTTTTTTTTAATAGATAGAGTGATTAATGAGAAAGGTTTATATACAATATTTGTTTATACATATATAAACAGTGACCCGTCCCGACTTCGCACAGGTGTAACTATTATTAGTATGGCTGTTAATACAACGTTCACAGTATTTTTGTAGTGTATTTAGTATCAACATTGCACCCGTGCGAAGCCGGGTTGGTTCGCTAGTTTTGAATAAAAACGTAATACAATTATTCCTCTCTGAAATCATCGTACATTTTATTAATTAACAAATATTTATATTAAATATCGTAGCACTAGTCTACATAAAGGTCCGTGTAATGTAAAAGGGTGGCAAAAGCGTGGTTCACTTTACCACATGAAGTGTGAACCTTTTGAACATGTGCACATCCCACTTTCGTGTGTAATTTAGTTTTTACGTACTCCAGTTACTAATTTTACTTTAAATAAAATTATTTCACTATTTCTGTCATGCATTAAACTGAAATTAATATAAATGACAGCGTAAATAATAAGTCTCAACCTAGTAAAATGTTTTAAAATAAACCACTATGAAACATTTACTAAAATGAAAAATACTAAAAAAATCATCATCTTAATCACCAGCTTACTATTCGTCCCCACCGAATGACGTGGGGTCTACCCCCTAAAATATTGTAAAGTCAGTTTTTTGACTTGTAATTAGAAAAAAAAAACAGTCATACATTTATGCCATTTGTCCAGTCTACATATTCTTAGTTTATTCTATTGAATAAGTTTACATAAGGTTTTCTAAACTCGCATTTACGCGTCACAATTATAGCAAAATCACTTCGTGACATGACCTAATAAATAGGTATGCATTCACTTATACCTGTTGTGACCATTAACGCACTTAACGAGTCCTTCTCGAGTAGCATCCTGTTAACCTCGTCGAGTCCTCGCCTTCTTTCTTTCACTGCAATCTAGTTTTCCGCCTTAGGTATTGCGAATCTATTCCGCAATAGAATAATAATTAGTTTTATCGATAATCCTTATCTTTCTTTATAGTATTAGCAGTGAAGTTTTTTTCTTAATAAGCGATTTTTTAATGTAATGATAATATTGAGACGGTTTTCTTATTTGTCTTATTTGAAGTTATTCATTAAAATATGAACGTTCTTATTGTTTTACTTACTTATTACTTAACTTTATTTGGCGAGATCATAAAAATGCGTAATACCAAAATGTTATGTAAACTAAATAAGTCGAAGTAAGCGTAACAAAAGTATAGCTTCATGTGAAAGTGTTTGTCAATATTTATTACTAGCTGTTGTTCGCAACTTCGTCCACGCATAGTTAAAAAATACCATATGTGACTCGGGGATAATGTGGCTTTCTAACTGTAAAAGAATTTATGAAATCGGCCAATTAGTTTTTGAGTTATTTCAATACATATAAAAATTGCTATGCTTTTTTCACTAAGATATAGAATAGCTGGTAGAGAATGCCACTAGGCATTAAGTCCTCCTTGTACTAAGATAGTGCTAAAGTTTAAATAAATAAATAAAAAATACAAAATTTTCCTCTTTATAATATTAGTATAGATTAAAAATGTGAACAAAAATCGCAAGTTAATTTCTTCTTGCGAGAATTAATATTTTCGTATCGCGGTCGTCGGCAGTCACCTCGTACCTTGTGAACCCATTATCATTAATCTTGTACACCCTAAGATAATATTCTACAGACTAACGTAGAAAAAACACTATCTCTCGCTTCCTTTGAAATATTGCCACTACATTTTATTTTTTTCTATTATCTTTCTTCTTACTTAATTGTATAATCTATTAAATTAAACAATAAGATTATAATATAATCAAATAATATTTAGTCTGAAGCCTCTTTAAATAAATTAAAAGTAACATAGATGTCAAGAGTTTATTGTTCTTAACTCCAATCCAATCCATGTTTCAAAATGTACTAATCCGCGAATATCAAGTAAAGGTTAAAGGTTCCACCCATGATGGGCTCCATATTCCGCAACTCCACGACTAGCGCGTATTAATAAATATTAATATCAAGTATTAATTAATATTAATGATACTAATTTAATCACTAATCATTTAGTAGAAATAGGTAATGCGAATTAACGTGCAGAGTAATGAATCGACACATTAATTGATCCCTTGATGACCCCATAAAGTTAACTCCTTCACAATTAGCTATGCATTTCCCCAGGTCCATCTACAATTAGTATTGAAAATCTTGTTTTAGTAATTCAGGGAAAACGAGGTGTGGGACGACGAAGATGATGGCTAAAGAACCTACCCCAGTGGTTTCAAAAAAGCACCCGTTCACTATTCAGAGCTGTGGTTACCAGAGTCGAGGGGAGTAATCCAAAGTACATGAGCTACAAAGCGATACGATAGCGAACATCGAAAATGTATAGAACTGTCACTGACGTTCGGTATCTCACAAGTGACAAGCACAGGGCTTATCGAATGTCATTGTCATTTTCATTCATATTTGTTGTTTCCATCTGCGATATCGCCAATCGAAAGATACTTTTTGTAACCCCCCAGATAGCTATAACGATCGTCGCACTCCGGAAGGAGATGGCATGATAAGAAGAAGATGTAAACAAAAATGTGATATTTATCCAAAACTGTATCGAATTGTATTTTAATACATAAACTAATTTACGTATTTGGGTGTTAAATAAGGTTCAAATGTCATAAATGAGTGCAGCTTATAGTCAAAGTTGCGTCGTACTATGAAGTATTGGCCAATTTAAAGTTAAAACGTAGAGTCGCACGTTGAGATGCTACAATGAAAACTGCAGGCCACACACAATAGGTTTTCACTTAAAACATAACTTTCAAAGCCCAGTGTGCGTGAAAAAAGTCTACAGGGGGCTTATCCAAAGTATACATTCGCTACGAAGCGTTTCTATAGCGAACGTCACTAATGTATGGAATTGACAATGACGTTCGATATCTCACTGACAAGCACATGACTTATCAAATGTCAATGTCAGTTTCATACATTTTTGTCGATTCCATCAGCTATATCCCCAATCAAAAAGTATTTAAATTAATATACTTCGGGTAGCCCCCATACGTGTATTATGAAACTCGTATATGTTAACGTGTGTGGCTTGCATTATACGCCCCGAGCGCCGTGTAATCCCCTATATCCTTACGGGTTGCTACTTAACGGTAAACTAGCCTCATTTTCATATTATTGTTGTATTCTAACTAATACTAAACACGTTTAATGGAAGTTCCGCTCTTTTGCTACTAATGTGAGCAATTCTCAAAGGAAATATGCATAGAAAATTTAACAAAATTATCTTGTACAAAACTAACGTGGGAGGAACAAATTAGTAATATTAGTAATAGTAATTGTTGGCTGTATTGCTACCTTTATAAATAAGAAATATACTTGAGTAAGAAAAATATTATGCTTTGAAATTGTAGCAAATTGTAGCACAATTAGTTATCAATTATCAAACTGTAATGGAGGTTTTGGCTCAAGCACAACTGCAATTGAATCATTATTTTCTAGAGAAACTTTCCTGACTTATTTTATACTAATAATTATAGATATGGTAAATCATATCTATACTAATTGTTTATTATAATTTCTATCCACAGTATTGAAATAACTCAAGAACTACTGGGCCGATTTCAAAAATTCTTTCACCGTTAAAAAGCTACACTATCCCCGAGTAACATAGGCTATATTTTTATTCGGACGAAGTGGCGAACAACAGCTAGTTAATAAATAAATACAAGCGATAAAGGTATTTTTATTTATTCATATGAACTGTTATAAAATAATAACAGTGTGTTTCCGAACGCAACAGAGGCGGAGGTACGCCTCGAATTTATCTCGTCAGGAACAATCCAATTATATTTTTTTCCACCAAATAGACACAGGGATCTACCCAAAGTATATTTCCATTGGCGATATCGCTGATAGAATAAATAGAAATGTATGAACCTTACAATGGCATTCGATAAGTCATATATTTGTCACGTGTGAGATATCGAACGTCATTATCAATTCCATACATTTTTTGATGTTAGCTATCGAATCACTTACTTAGCGCATATACTTTGGATAGCCCCCAGAGTCGTACTAACCATGGAACATATTCGTTTTAAACGCGAAGCAACGCTTCGTTGATTTTGTCTGCTCTTTTATATCGCTCTTTGTCCGCACACGTATCAATAGAATATATCTTTGATAATACATTTATTTCTATTTTGGCTTTTGTTTTGTTGTAGAGGTCAATGACCTAAAAGAGGGTAGACATAGAATTCGATATAGCGAGATAGTGACCTTTTTCAAAGCAAAAACAACATAATAAACTGCTTCTCAAGCACGCCAATATGGTGTGCTTTGATGTTGATATTGAATATTTTTAATTTGTCTACTTTTACTAGATTGTCTTTAACAACGTTTAAAGTTATACCTTGTCTCAATTTATTATTAACTACTTTTGCGTCTAATTGTGAGCATAGCTAGCCTGCAATACAACAAAATCTAAATAAAAAAGTTCTCATCTGGCAATGTTCAACCAATGTCCGTTTTCAACAAAAAAATAATAGAAAGGTGGAGTTGAAACGAACATGCATTTATCAATTCCGTTATGCCATTCGGGAATAACGAAACAGAACGAAACGAGTCCAGTCTCGACTGAGTAAATCCAATTTTATTACGCTAATAAAAGGCAATCCAATTAAATGTACAGATTTTTACAGGCGATGCTCGAAGCTGGGGCAGGCTGTAGGGCACTTCAATGGAGGGCTTTAGGCAGACCACGCTGAATGTAACTGTTTCTGTCTGAATATGAGTTTTATTATGTACGTTGTAAGAAAATTATTGTTGAATTCTATTGAAATAGAGTATGAATGCTTGTTTTCAATTAGAACAACTATGAATAGTGTATTTTTTTAGAATATGTAGAGGTTAATGTGGAAATGTTTTGAGTGACTACAATTTTATAATTTGAACAAAATATATACATGTAATCAATGGGCTCACCCAACACTTTTCGGTCGGCAATTTCGCTGATGGAATCGACAAATTTGTATGAAACTGACAATAACGTTCGATATCTCACACGTGACAATCACATGATTTTAATGTCAATGTCAGTTTCATACATTTTTGTCGATTCCATCAGCGACATCGCCGATCGAAAAGCATGTTGGGTAAGCCCACTGAAGAAGAAATTAGTTTAAATTCAAATAGCGTGTTCGATGAGTATTGACATAATTTATTCATAAATTAGAAATCGTGACTAAAGCATTGTTTGTATGGTAAATGGGCCATGAGCCATGTATCTGAACTAATTATAATGTGATAGAGAAGTATAGAGTGTATTCCTTGATTCCGACATCACCCAGAGCCGCCCTCAAGTGATAACCCATAGTAATTTTGATAACTTGCCACATAGGTCGTTACACATAAAAAAATAACTGACAAAGACGTAGTTTCCTCTAGGTTATTCTAAATTTTGTTGTAACTATATAATATTCTGTAGCTATTCTTATTTGCAGTTGTAATTTCGTTTTATTAATTACGAGTAATTTATTCTTTAAAAAAATTCTATGTTAAAAAAACCACTCGAAACATTCCATTAACTTTTGATTAAATCGTTACAAATTTTTACAAGTGCCATTAAAATTTATTTAGGCAATTAGAACATTTTAAGATCAATTAAATAGCGAACGACTTGGTCGAGACCTTTTAAAGCATTAATGTCCATTGAATCTACAAGCTTTTTGAAGAAATTTTAATACTTAGAACGATTCTTAAATAACTAAGGAATAAAAGTTATTAAGATTTCACAAATAAAAATCTTAAAACTAGCAAACTATAAGCAAAATTACGTTATATTTATGGTGTAAATTTAAAACAATCAAGCACCATGTTCTGATAATTGCAAGTTAATTAGCCTCGTGTTTTACATTAAAATTTAATTAATCGCTAATTATCTTATTATTTGATCATTGATTAAAATAATATTTAAACATAGTCAAATTTGGAAATGTAGAAAATATTAAATTAATCAAACAAAAAAGTTTCATGCATATCCTTACCTTTTGGCTTCATTAGACCGAGTTCGCGATAAAAACGGAGATTTTGCTTTGGCGAAAGGTCCTTACGGTGAAGGAAAACATCGTGATGCAACCTGCACATATCAGCGAAGATATTCAAAGATATGTGTGAATTTACGCAAAATACGCGGAAAATGGAGCCCGTCATGGGTCGAGCATTACATTACAAAGTCCTTTTTTGCGTGAACTCGGTCTAATGAGGCCGTAAGGTTAAAGACACGTGTACATTACATCTGTCGTTTGCTTCTCTTTAAAATCTTTACTTTGTCCTATGAAATATTGTATTGCTCTGATTATAGTAACGGTAACTGGTATTTGGTGTCGATTAAAACTGTCGTATTTGATGCATTGATAAGTTGCCGTTAATCACCGCCATGCACTACTCGAACATTTATCACGAACTCGTTATCTCTGCATCGGTCGCCATCGTATGAAAGGAAAATGTTTTTTTGTAAATGTATTATTTTTTCTATATTTGTCGAAATATTTTAAAATTATTATTGTCAATTTCTGTGGTTTGAAAATAGTTTAAAATTCAATTAAACGTTACTAGTAATGGGAAATTATGAATGCTATTTAGTTTGTAAAAGTGTTTATTTAAGAAAAAAAAAAACGCGCTTACACTTTTTTTGTGTGTGTCTGTGGCGATTATTCTTTTAAAAATTACATAATTAAAAAAACAATTAAAACTAACAATAACCATCCACGAAATTGAGTCCACAATAAATAACTGAATTAAAATATGCAATCCCATTTACGTTAAAAAGTAAAATCGAGTTACAAGAAATATTCATAACGTTTCATGTATTAAAATCGTAAAGCTCAAATAACTTAAAGCTGTTCGGAGAATACGGACTTTTGCAAATACCCGCAACTTTGCACATGCGAGTAAATATGCAATATTACAGGTGAGTAAACACACGTGAATCCCACTATATTGCCTCTCGAACAGACCTCATAGCTTCGTATTAACCACCCGGCTTGACATGTGCCGCAAAATGAATACATTGTTTGCACGATTTCAAAACTTTTTATTTGCAAAGTTGCAAGAAAGGAAAAAGGTAAAGACGTTTTAATCATTTTTTTACTATGTAATTTATAAAAGAATAATCGCCGCAGACACACACAAAAAAAGTGAAAAAAAACTTTTACATAATCAATAGCATTTATTATATTCCTTGAAAATGTTTTTCATCATGATATAAACCATAAGATCTTTATTTATTAACTATCTGTTGTTAGCGACTTCGTCGGAATAGAATTAAAAAATAAAGCCTACGTTACTTGGGGATAATGTAGCTTTCTAATGGTGAAAGAATTTTTAAATTCGACCCAGTAGTTCTTGAGTTATTTCAATAAATACAAAATACAAAGTTTTCCACTTTATTATATTAGTATACTCGTAGATATAGTTGCTCTTCGGTAACGGTGATTAATTCCAATTAACAGTCCAATAGTATTTCACATTTATTTTCAGTAACACTAAATGCAAACCAAGGTATATAATACTAATAAACGATGGCAGCAGTTATTAAAAGAGATACAAAATTAATACGTAAAATAAACGGATATAAAACACTGGCCCATTCTTTATCAGAATAGTGATTTGGGCGCAAAACATACCAATGATATCCGCAATAAAGCAACGCCGGCAATCCAGTGATTGGTGTCGTTAATCACCGTCAGCACAAAGCTGTTGCTTTTCAATATTAATCATATGCTCGTTATCTGGTACGGCAATGCCTCTACCGAACGGTTACAAACATTTTATTCAAAGCTTGCATTCACACGGACGCTTTTTACACGCACATAATATGTTGGCACTTTTTTAACGCTTTCGCTCATAAAATCGCTTTAAAATGACTCTAGCTTCTTACATCTAGCTCTCATAATCCATCGCTACGATAAAATTTAAAAGTGCCGCTGTGAACAGATACATTGAAACGCCTTTGTTGGATCTCAACGCTTTTTTAGCGTGCGTTGAAAAAGCGCTGGTGTGAATTGAGTTAAGCTATTTTGTCAGTATGCATTTATTTGTTGACATATCTCAGTAATATTCGAGAGTGCCCAATAACAGAAATCATTTTGTTATCTGTGATTTTTAAAGAATTATAATAAATGTTACCAAGCAACAGCGAAATCTCAGTTACTTTATGTTGCAAATATTAAAAGTAAATATTTTTTGTTTATGGTAGCAAAAGAGACACTGGCCTCCCCAATTCGCCGAATTAGCGAAGTGTTCGACACTTATAAATGCAATTTTTGAAAATTTGAGGGAGAAAGAAGATTCATTACTTATGAATTTTGAGAAAGTTCAATAAAAACGATTATAGTAACCACTTTCATTTAATTTGTAACACAGGTGTGTAAGAATTCCAAGTTACAACTAAGTTATTTTTATTACTATCTTATTGGAATACTATCATGTCAAAGTTTAAAGAGTCTGTACTTAGTTCTTTGTCTCTGTAGAAGTTTCAAGTTAGAACTTAATTGCATTCCCGGCTCAGATATCAAGTCATTGTCTGTAAACTTTATGAAGTTTAATAAAGTACTTTTCAACACTCACAGTTCGAACAGGAGACAATTTGCAAAAGCTTTTCATTGTAGTAATTTCTACAATATCTATACTTATGAACTGAGTTCTTTTTCACTAAAGATTTTATATTCTATTTTAGTGTTTATGTTAAAATTTACATGACTTTTTGTGTATAATATTAATAATCTGATTAATAGTTTTTAATAATAATCTAAAAAAAAATGTTACGAGATATCGGTGTTTCTATTCTGTGTAATTTAAAGGTTTAAGGGTTCGACCCATGATGGGCTCCATTTTCCGCAACTCCACGACTAGCGTGTATTTTGCGTGAATACACATATCTTTGAATTTGTTCGCCGATATGTGTAGGTTGCATCACGATGTTTTCCTCTCTTCTTCCTATTTTGCGTAATTTAAAATTCAAATAATTATACTTCTATCTTCAAAGAATACATTTTAAATTGTATATGTACGTCACAGTGTAGGTAAAATGTATTAATAGTTTCATGAAACTCGAGGTTATTCACGTTTCTATTTGATATTCGATTAAAACCGCGTGGGCTTTCATCTGCAATAGATAATCTAATTATCTTCTCTACCTACTCGCTTGTTTACGTTAAACGAGTTAACAACGCGTATTTGAAAGCCCAGTAAATTCATACAAGTAGAGCGGTCGATGGAATACTAAAATTAGCCAACGTTCTATTACTATACCTCTAATTATCTTTTGAATTTAGAATGAATCGTATTAACAGTAGGTATATACCTGTAGTTGAAGAATTTAATTACATTCCCACTATCCCACTAATATTTGAATATCGTACGGTCAAGTGTCACGGCGCGGCGAGGCGATATTCCACCGTATTGGGTAGGAAATAAAAGTCCTCGACTGTATCTATATTGTCCTATGTGTTTGTTAATAACAGAACAACGCAAATTTTGTAATATTTAAGCGTACATTATAATTATCGTGTATTTAAATTTACCAGTTTAGTCAGTAATAAGTGCTTTTCATTAAAATTATGTAGTTTTAAAATCACTTTAATATTTAGTTTAAGTAAATTTGAAAAACGGAATTATCATACGACTCAATTTAGGTGGGAAACGAGATTTGACGAATTTAAAGAAATCGTATTTATATTTATTTGGAAGGCATTGGGGGTGGGGCTATGTCCAGCAGGTATCACAGAAAGGCTGATGATGATGATGATAATGATCATATTTAAAAAAAATATAAGTAATTGTAGCGGATTGTTCTTCAAGTGTTTTGAAAAATAATAAAATATTAGATAATTCTAATTTTTCATGTGCGTATTTTTTATTTGACCATCCCAAACTTAACATTCATCCGTCAATCGAAAAAAACATAAAATTGCCTACACAAAGTACATTTCGTATTCGAGGTAATGCAGTTCGCTAAACAATGTTAGAAAAAAACAGTAGTACAATATTCATGGCAACATGACAACTTTCATATTAAAATCTATAAAGCAGCTTTTGCCAAAATGAAACATGATATCCCAAGACCCTTAAACAAAGTTAACGAATCATAAAGTTTTGTAATTTAAGTAAATATTCATTATTTTAAGTAAAACGACATCGTTACTGAACGAAGATCGATACTTGACTTTAATTATGTACACGCCTAAAGGGGTGAAGACGATCCTTTTAAACTTATCATCAAGTCGAACAGCTGAGCTTTGCTTGTTTATATTTTAGAAGCCGCGAAGTAATACACTTACGCTTACCGCATACAAAAATTATACCATAAAGCCTACAAGCATTCAGCTTTAACTGCACAATTCAACTTTACAGTTACAACTGACGTAAAGTCAATTTGAACTGCACAGTAGAACTCTACAGTTAAAAATGAGCGTCTGTAGCTGGCTTCCTAAGCGCGTTACTCTCAGCAGTATATTTTTGTGTGTAAAAATTTAACATTTGCATTTAATAAAAAGAAAAATAAATATACATAAAAGAAACAGTATTGCTTATCAGTTCATTAAGAATGGAATAGTTAATATTACCCTAGAATTTACTGTATTTAAGCGTTTCATAATACTAATCAAGTCAATTCAAGATACATACAAAAATACGTATCGGGAACACTGAGCCCTAATATCACTGTTCGAGCGGAAAATCCGATATCTTGAGAGAACATTGATGAGTCTTTAAATATTCATGAGCGAGAGTCGCGCTCGCTTCTACTACCTTTACTACAAATGACGCCTGTCAACAACAACCCTAAGCTTACACCGCATTCACACGGGCGCTTTATCAACGCGCGCTAAAAAAGCGTTAAGATAAAATAAATGCATTTCCATTTCCACGACCACACAGAAGACAAGCGTGAAATGGATGCTATTTTGTGTTTCGTTCGACGAGTGTGATGCCGGAGGCCTAATTTTAATCCACTTTCCCTTCCTATTCTTTTCCTACAAGGACACATCACATCCCATCAGTATGGGAAGAGGAAGTGGAGTTTCCGGGGGAGGGGACGCATAGGGAGAGGAATTATCCTCCTCCTGTGCGTCTCTTCCTCCGTAGATTAAGGGTAAGCAACGCATCTGCAATTGCAGATGTCTATGGATAGCGGCCGCTTCGCTATTTCAACGAGTCTAGGTGGCCGCTTGCTCATTTGCTCCCGTAGTGTTGCATTTTAAGCGCTGGATGAATGAAACATTGTTGATTTTACAATGTTCGTAATGATAGAGCGTTAAAAAAACACGAACGCCGACGTGAAAAAAGCGTCCGTCTGAATGCAGGCTTACAATATATGATAATTATAGTTATTAACTTTGTTAATAATAGACTCTGCAGCAGCAATAGCTGTTACACTACAACCACTGTTTACAGCCCAAACACCCTTATTCCAAAAAATATATAAAGTACTGCGATAAACAAGGACCAATAAGTCGTCGATTTTACGATACTGGACTACATTCGGAACTAAATAAGGCAGACCAGGGGTCTCATTGGACCAAATTATCTATCATTAGAAGTACCAGGAACAAGGATATTCTGTATTTTGGAATATATTTTATGAATGTACCAGTACAACAGTAAGAATACTGGTTCTAGTTTTGGAATAAAGCGGTTTGTGGGCACATTTTGGACATTCACGAGTAAAAATCAATTTTATTCCGATGTAATCTATTCGTCATTTTCAAATGTAGACTGAAATAGTAACAATAAGTACTTAACCTATTTTAATGGGTGCCAGGCGCGATAAGTAAGTTTGGATTTTATTGTAGAATATTTTATCAGAAACATTTAGGTAATTATCTTGCCTTGTAAAGATATGAAATTATTATTGTTTTACAAATCAGTCGTCCATTTGCAAAAGATAATTCACTTGTTAACAAGAATTTCGCAATATTCTCATTGTATAGTTTTATGATCTTTTAAGATTATTATTCGTGTGAAAAATCTCAGAACTCTTTTAAATTTTAAACATACTATTGCGTTAGAATTAAATGAATGAATTAAATTAAGTATTGGTAGTTTTTTTCAACGTCCTCAAAAGACTCTCCTCTACAAACAGACTCCTTAACTATTAGATACATAGTCTGTGGTGCGACAATCAACGAAATCAAATTGCATACATGCACGAAGCGAGACTACTTCGATATCATCAGATAATACTGTCATCCTATTCGTCTTTTTACAATTAAATCTTCTCGATATATCTTTTTAACGTTGACCTAATTTATTAAAGTGTGTTGGCATTTTCGTGGCATCAATTTGAAGATACTATAATGTATGGCTTCTGTTTCAACATTAGTATTCCTAGGTGCACTATCGACGTAAGGAATATGGCTCCCCTGATAGAATTCGACACGAACTGTGCATTTACCTCGCGATATATTCACGGTTCCCATCACGAATTTGAAGACGTATTTGTATTTGCTTTGTTAGCGACATCCCGTTCTTACGCTCGAGTGCATGCAAAATAGAATCTAGCATCATGTTTGCGTTTAAACTTTGTTAGCTCGCTGTTTTGTTTTAAACGTGCATTTATATTTTTTACTAGCTGTTGTGCGCGAATTCGTCCGCTTGGAATTAAATAATATAGCCTATGTTACTCGGAGATAATATAGCTTTCTAAGGTTGAAAGATTTTTTGAAATCGGTCCAGTAGTTCTTTAGTTATTTCAATACAAACAAAAATACAAAAATTCAAAAATACGAAGTTTTTATAATATTAGTATAGATGTAGAAAGCTTTTATTTTAATAAGTTTTTTATCTGTTAAATTTTCCTTCAAGCTATTTAAAAACTAATTCCGCTTTATTTCTAAATAAGAATCAGCTTTATTACTGTTGTACTTTCTACGTTTGGTATTGGTACATTTATAGAATTTATTCCAAAATACAAAACATCCTTGTTCCTGGTTCTTCTTATGATACATAATTTGGTCCAATAAGACCCCTGGTCTATCTTATTTAGTTCCGAGTGTCCTCCAGTATCGTATAATCGACAGCTTATTGGTTCTCGTTTATCGCAGTACTTTATACATTTTTTCGGAATAAGGGGGTTAGATCAATTGTCTCCTTATCGTTACGTTCTATTACAACACAGTCAGTTAAATAAAGACTTTATAGTCATATGAATTTTGTAATTAACTACTTCAATAAATATCACGCGAGTTCACGCCACTGCCGCGCCTTTCGTATAAATATCCAATTGTTCAGCTGTCCTATAAGGTATGTCATTTTGACATAGCTATTAAGACAGGTGGACAAAGTGACAAAAAAAATACATCAAGTAGCAACTACAGTAACATAATACGATAACAAACGCAAACCTATTGTGATCTTTATCCTTGACATACACGGAAGTCAATCAAAAATCAAAAGGCCCGCTGAACTATTCAAATTATAAAGGAATATCACAAGCAATTAAATGGCGGCATTACAAACGATACAGGGGGCTTACCCAAAGTACATTCGCTACGAAGCGATTCTATAGCGAACGTCAAAAATGTACGAAGCGAACAGTGACATTCGATATTTACACGTGACAAGTACATAACTTATGGAATGTCAATGTCAGTTTCATACAATTTTCGGATTCCATCGGCGATATCGCCAATCGAAAAGTACTTTGTGTAACCCCCAGGCAATGACTCGATAGCTTTATGTCACATCAAAAATTTTAAATAGAAGTCGACTCTACGGATTTGTCGGTATAATCTCGACGGCACGTGATCCGTCATCGGATAAGCTTTAAAATAAAACTGGACGTCGCTTTGCGATCCTCAGATTAAGCGTATCGGGAAATTTGGTAGCTGATTTTTTTTTGTATAACAAGAATACACGTAAAACTTTTTAATTGGATTTCGTATAGGCAGAAAGTTAAACGGAATTTTATATGTTACTTAACACAAAAAACATAACATAACATAATTTATTGCAGTAGCTAAAATAATTGTTAAATATATTTTAATTCAAATATTAAACTACAGTTAATAATTGTTAAATCTATACTAATATTATAAAGAGAGAAACTTTGCATTTTGGTATGTATTGAATTAACTCAAGAACTACTGGACCGATTTTAAAAAATTCTTTCACCATTAGAAAGTTACATTATCCACGAGTAACATAGGCTATATTTTTACATTCCACGCAAACGAAGTCGCGAGCAACAGCTAGTATATTATAATTCAAATATTAAACTACAGTTAACAACTTATCGAGCAACATCTGTGTTCTTTGCACTCTGAAGCTTACCGCAGTAGTGTTTTTATGTGAAGGGAATCGACAAGACATATAATTTGATTGAAACAGTCATATTAATAACACATAGTGGATGAGAGCTACTTGGTTAATATGACGCGATACTATCTCTCCTTCTGTGCCATGGTCATAGTCTTTTATTCGTTAGACGAAATAGTAATATTCTAAATCAAATTAGTCCTAATTATGCGTAATAACTCCTAAAGTGCCGCTGGAATTTAACAACTCAATAGTCGTTATGCTTGAAATAAATTACTTAGACCTTAAAGCCCAACTATTTGGAATCTAGTAACAAAAATATATATCTGTATCAAATTCGGCTGGCATAATAATTAAGTAACAGGCGTTCCTTCAAGGTTGAACAGGTACCCTAATAGCTGGCAGGTTTGCGCAATACGCATTTGTTCCAGTTTCTAAAGTCAAAGTACAAATTATTTAGGGCCAGTGTGTTGTCTATTATGACAATGATAATGTTTGATCGTGTAATAAGCGGGTGCAAAAGGAATTTCGCTTTAAAGCGACGCAGGCGCTTGGCTGGCATTCGACTCCCTTCTGTTATGAACTTGTTACCTTAAACGTCACATTTCAAGACAACATTCATGTACCTATTTTGGTCTTGTTATAGCTCCGATTATCGTGTAAATAAATTATGCAGATCGAATTTTATAACACACAATTATGGAATATGATATCTAAGGAAAAGTGTAATTTTCTAAAAGGTTAATCTTTATATAGAAAGAACCCGTATTGAATTAATGTAAATTGATTAACAACTTCTCTTCATAATTTATTAATTCAGCTTTCGCAATTAAGTGTATAGTTTTCAATATTAATGTTAACTATATCAAACCTTCTAATACCATTTAAATTAAATCATATTTATTTAAAATATAATGTGAACTGATAGTCTTTACCATACCAATAAAATAGCATTACTAACAAGTTAATGTGTGACTCCGAGGACCTTCACTCTTAAACGAGGTTTAGGCTAAGCGCCATCAGCGCCCTGCCACCTGAAGCCCGGTGTACCTGTAAATGCCTCCTCAAGGCAAACAGTGGCGACTCAGTCAGAAAAAAAAACCGAGTACCTATAAATTAAATATTTTAGTATGTGACCTAAGCGAAATGTTTGGCAGAATCAGCTAAATATCATCGATACAAAATATTTTTATTAAAAATACCAAATGAGTTATATCAAAACTTAGCTTGTTCAGATTTTTGTGACATCGATTTAACTTTTTGACAATTGATTGCAGCCGGCGGCAGATTTACGTTTTGATTACTGATCGGTCAGCATTGAAAACTCGTACCGATATCAAATCTGAATGCAAATGTTATAAATCACACGGATTTCATGAATAGACATAAAATCCAATTTTATTCAAAAAAATATTATTCACATCGGAATTTGTTTTTGATATTCTTCGTTTTTTCGAATATGAATTCATAAATTGAAACGTATCAGGTTTTTATCGCATTAGAGAACAAAAGGGGTTACGCAAAGTTCATTCGCTACAAAGCGAACATCAAAAATCTATAGAACTGACATTGACGTTCGATATCTCACACTTGACAAGCATGTGACTTATCGAATGTCATTGACTGTTTCATACATTTATGTCGATTCCATCAGCGATATCGCCCATCGAGTGATCCTTTGATTCAAATATGTATGAAACTGACAATGACATTCATTAAGTCAGGTGTTTGTCACGTGTGATATATTGACCGTCTTTGTTGGTTTCCTACATTTTTGATGTTCACTATGTAATCGCTTTGTAGCGCATTTTCTTTGGATAACGCTCCAGACATGTGTTATTTCAACGCATTTGTATTTTTTAACGTGCAATGTTATTTGCGGAATCTTACTAGTATAGGTACCACAGTACAAGTAAAATATTATCTAATATTTTGATAATAATAGATAACAAATCGTTGTTATAAAATAAATGCATAAAATTAGAATGGAATAATTTTCGCGATATAATATTCGTAAATGCGTAAAACACCTGTGCCACCTTTCGACCTTGTAATAATCAAATTCTCAAATCAGTTGCAGTAAAAGCTGTTTTAAGTGATTGTCAATATCAGACAAGTGGAGGTTTCCTACCTATTTAATATTGTATAATAGGAAATCCTGCGCGTGCCTTTATCGGGCTCCTTTCCAAAGCGCAATGGTAATTGCGAAACGTATCAACTGTGGGAGTGCAGTCTATGGAGGTTAATGTCGAAGCTCTGTAGGGCCCAGTGTCAGCTGTTACATACAAAACTATTATAGAAACGATCGCTCTACGGTCGTATAAAGTGTTACTGCTCCTACGCACATAATGGTAACAGGAAAAATGCAATTTTTGAGGACAGACACTTAATACTTTATTTGTAAGAATTTATTATATCTGTAGTATTGAGCAACTTCTCAGATGCACTTTTAAAACACCAATCATTTTAAAAAAGAAAGACGCATTCCCCATTTTCTTTTTTAAATATTTTTGGTGTTTTTATAATTTAATGTTGTAAATGTGAATTCGATTTCGTAATGTTTTAAACACAAGACCTTTAGCGTGAGACCGCAAATCGGCTTTTAGAGTTTTAATTCCCATATTTGATTAAATTCTGGAAATGTTTTTATTATTAGGCGAAGAGCTTCCCAAGTGTAAATTACTAACGAATATTATAATGAAATTATTAACATTTGGGCTACCTTTGATAATTAAGAGATTAAACCAGTTAATTCCATACCAATTATATTTGGTTTTATGTAATGGCATTGGATGTTATTCAGTACTTCGAAATAGTAATAATCTTTAAAAAATATATTATATTTAAAACCCAGAGGATTTACCCAAAGTACATGGGCTACGAAGCGATTTTATAGCGAATGTCAAAAATGTATGTAACTGACACTGACGTTCGATATCTCACACGTGACAATCACATGACTTATCGAATGTCAATGTCAGTTTCGTACATTTTTGTCGATTCCATCAGCGATATCGCCAATCGAAAGATACTTTTGGTAACCCCAGAGCATTTTAATAGAGTTTATGTTTTCAACTATTATTTAATTTGGAAGCACTATTTTTTATGTTCGATTTGGTTTCAAAATGGCTTATTGATTTTTGAGTTATATTTTTTGGTTACTTACTGTACTGTGTTTTCAACAAAAATACTTTTTCTACTAACTAATATTAAAACTAGAGTTCTTAGGTCTTCCTTAGTGTCCTATCAGATGTCTAAGGGTAGCAATTGCTTCGCTATTGCAGAGAAACGAGGTGACCGCTTGCTCGTTTGCCACTTTATAATATAAAAAATATACATTGAACCGTATTAAAAAAAGTAATTATACCTTAATATATATAAAGCTGAAGAGTAAAATATTTTAGCTCAATAAAAAAATCCGAACACATTGAATGCTCATTATTATTCAATATGCATAAAAGCGGAATCAAATTTCTTTTCCCGCAATAGTTTTACGGGATTCAACTATTTTAACATATTGTATTTAAGCGAATCCACTCCGGTGAATCGCACAAATCGATTTCAATATGCAGAAACATTTTATATACCTGGGAGTTTCTATTTTACGTTTCACTACTATTGCATTGACTAACATGCAAGCTTAATTGAATTAACTATAACAAAGTGTGTTGATTAATTATTAAATGCTCTTTTGTTATGTATGGTAAACTTTTTTTCATACTATAAACTATGTGTATTGTACAAACGGAACGTCAAAAACTTTCTATTATTTCAATGTAGTTTTATAAAATAGTTTGATGTAGAGTTTATTAATTCGTTTTTTATTTCATGAAAGCACATTCTGTTATATTTTATTTCTTTTTATGTTTAAGTTATGATTTTTATTTATTGCAATTTATTTTTGAGTAACGAGATAAATGTGTATGTGTATTAATAATCCATATATTTAAGAAACGCAGAAACGCGTAAAGTTATTATATTTAGTACATTTCCGTGCAACTGAACTAAATGACAAATAATATATCAATTGTATATGGCATGTTTTACTTCGAGTCATTTAATTAATAACACTAATAAAGTACTTTTTTTACGCGCAGTGTGCATTAGTTGTTCGATATATTTAATTTTATTAGCACATAGCTAACGTAACGAGCTTTATTACTTCTAGTACCAAAGTTGATAATTGTTAAAGCTGTAACAAAACACGTTTTCGGATTATTATCGTCAAGTATACTAATAAATAATGTATCGTTATTCGCAGTTGGCCCCTTATCGAGTACATAATTTTGTACTAAATCTAATCTGAGTGTACTATTGTGCCCTAAAAATGGTTAATGTGACCGAACGACGAAAAAAAAAATCGACGCTCGGAAAATTTTTAGATCAATGTGAACTTATTTGTAATGTTAAAATTTCAAGTTTTTTAAGTGTTCAAGGGGAATAGTAAAAGGGCAGTTCATTTTCTTGCTTGACAATATCTAATGTATACGGTGCAAGACAAGTAAAACGTTTATTAAGCCGCACCCTTTCCTGTTATACCAGGAATTCGCTCAGGGGCTAGCGTTTATTAATTATTGATCGAAGGGCAAAATTGAACAAGAAGTCATACGTATGTAACTTTTAATTTCAACTTTGGCATAGTGATTTATCAATAGTAACCCAATTTCCTTTAAACTAGGTCAAAATTGTTTCTAATACTATAACTTAATAAAAATTGATTAGAAAATCTCTTTTTTGCATTTCCTTGTTTACTTAGAGTTCCGAAAATTCCGCTATTAGGTATATCGTGGAGCAATCTAAAGTTTGGTAGTTTCCAAAACATAATATGGTTAAGGCATCTTAAGTTGTTCTAAGTTGGGCCAACAGTTAATATCTGGACTTGATGCCGGGCACAGGCTGCTACCGAACTTCACTTAGATTGTTCCAGTCGAACCGCTGTAAGCTCGTAGCCGCTGTAAAGGCTATTAGGTTTGCAATACGAGAACTTACAAACTCTTGCAGTATGGGTCATGACGTCGCTAGAGTTCCAATTTAATCTTATGAAGACAATTTTACTTTGGGATATTTCGGAAATATGAATATCTTTTGACAACTGTAAAGCGCCTGGAAATTACAAATAACTTAATGGTCAAGTGCCTGTACAAGAGATCAAGTAGAAGTAGGTTCGATTCCCACCATTTAACTATCGTCAGGAACCATATATGAACACTAGTCTAGGGCTTAATTGAAATAGTCACTAAAATATTAGGTACTATTAAACGATGTTTAATTTGAGAAAGGTGTGTCAGGATCGAGCCAAATGGTCCGTTGTCTCTGCCTACACCTCTGGGTTATGTTGTTGTCGTAAACAATGTTTGTTTTCATAATCAAAACTTCTCAATTAACCCAACGTTTATGAAGAATGAAGTTCGCTTCGTGTAAACATGAAATAACTGAACTAACATAGTAAAGCGGTGTTGGCTGAAAATGATTGGACTGGACTGGAGAGTTGCTCGTTGCTTTCCGTAATAGTTTCTGGCTTTTATAACTTTTCATAATTCTATTTCAACGTTGCTAACTTTGATGTACTGCTTGTTATTTTTTGCTTGATGCCTTTCAAAATAATTTTATTATTTTAGTTTTTGTTTACATTTATTCTAGAGAATTCAAGACAAAAAAAAACAAATAAAGGACTACCAAAATTGCTATTTCAGTCGGAAGTGGTTTGATTACTTTGTTGTTTTCGGAAGTAAGTTGAATTACTTAGTTTCTATTCTTAATTCACTTAATTACCCTTCATTAAGTTCATTAACTAGATCAGGAAATGTCACTCGAATCTTTCTCATCCTAAAACAATTTTCAAAACTTTGTGATAAGATTCTTTGAAACTCTAAAGACAATTGTAAATTAAATGTTTATAAATCAATTAGAATACCGAATCATTAAAAAATGTAATATTTTTAGTTTAAAAAGTTAAGTTAAACTTTTCTACTTCTAGTAAAATAAATTGTCTGCGTAATAGTCATAAATGAAATTTATAAAAAAAACGTTATACTGGAAACAAACACTTTACTGGAAGTGCCCTCCATGCGAACAAGAAAATACCCCAAAAATATACATAAAAGTTTCTAAACGACAATTTTTATAAAAAAAAAACAATAATACCAGTACAATACCAATGATTTTGTAATTAAATTGGATATCCACAAAAGATCAGTAAATTCGTAACAATTTTAGATTAAAATAAATGTACCGATTTGGAAATACGAATTTCAAACTCATCTCATTGATTGGTGAGCTTAAATTCTCTACGGAGGTATTACCATGTCTAACGCTGCGTTCAGAAAGAATTTTATTGAAGTAGCTATGATATACTTGATAACTTTTTTTAATTTTTGAACGCATTCTATTCATCAAGTTTTGATGAGTATTTTTTGTTTATTATTTAGGTTCGTACACGAATTATCAAGTAAACAAATAAAGTACTTGTTAAATTTTTCATTAATTTAAATTTTATATTTTTCAAGTTAACATTTCAATTTAAAATTCTACCAATAAAAGTCGATTTTACTTTGAAAGTAACACAATTTAAAATCTTATATCTTTAACTTAGTTGAAAAATATTTTCTCGTAAGTTTGTCGACGTAAATAGTATGTTTCTAGTTTGACTTGTGGCTTAACTTCATATGAACTCGTAAAAAAATAATAAACCATACATTGTTGGATGTTACTAAGAAAATTTCCTATCATTTTTAAAGTAGAGTTTTATTTTTATTTAAGCACATTTACCGGAACTGAATTAAATATTTACTACTTCTATAGTGTTTACTACTACTATTTCTTAGTATGTTGTTTCATTACGCCTAGTTCTTGATATGTATGCAGTGTCAAACTTTTCTACTCATATTAAAATGTGAAAAGTAAAATATTGTCAACATTAACCACATTATAAAAATATGAATTGTTGCGTGAATGCAATATAAAATTATAACATTGGTTGCAATTTTAATAAGCCTGCATTCATACTGACGCTTTGCGACGATTACTGCAAAATGACCCATGTTTAGTTCTACTAGCGATCTAAATCCAATGCTGCCCGATGTAAAAGCGCTGACTTGTGAACATGGACATGCATTTTTTCTCGACAGTTTTTTAGCGCGCGTTGAAAAAACACCCGTGAGAATGCGGGCTAACACTACGATCAAAACGACTGCAGTTTGTAAAAGCTTTCAAACAATACAAAGTTGTGTGTATGGGAAATGACCGTCGGTCTCTTTAAATTAAGTTTGCTCATAAACACTGTAACAAAAGTTACAATTCCTGTTTTACTAGTAATAACGTTTTAACATCAATTTTGCGTTTTATGTTTCAAATGTCAAACATAATTTCAAAAAGTTAACATAGTAATAGTAGTTCGTCCCATGATGGGCTCCATTTTCCGCAACTCCGCAACTTTTAAACAAAAAAAAAACAACCCAATAATCGACCGCAGTACCATTTATACTTTCACGCACATAAAGTGTCTAAAAAAATAAAATGCGAAAGTAAATAATCTTTCTTTTCCGACAAAGTAATAAACAATTAAAATTAATAAATATATACCATCAATGTCCGCGGCCGGCCCGGATTCCGCCCAATTACTTAACACTAAGGATATCGTTTAGAGTCCAATTAACAATTTTGAGTACCATTTCTTTAAATAAACTATTAAAAAAAATTAAAAATGGGACTGCATGGCATTGGCCATGTGGTACAAGCTGAAACTGTAGTCCATTGGTATCATAATATACATTTGATATCGCTTTCTTAGATTTTGTACTTTTGTGTTTTTTATGATAGCAATAAAGAGGTTTTTATTTTATTTATTCTTAAATGTATTATTTATTTGTATTGTTTTTAATAAGGAACAAAACCAATTATAAAATATCGCGGCCAGCAGCTTTATCGTGTGTAGACAAAGGAATAGTGCCGTCAAAAGCAGTTACCGTTTTCCCAGCGAGTCTAACATCACACATTCTGACATCTCCGGCGTTCGAAATGGCCTTTGCACTAAACTTTCCACTAATTAACTAGAAAACAATGTCGCTGCAGTTTATTCTAGTTTGTAAAATTCGATTGTTGAAACAACATAAAGGTTTTTATGTCTGTTCTGTATATTTTTAGATCTTAATTAATTTAAGTTATTTTTCAAGTTCATATTACTATAAACTGCACTCAGAGTACTTAATTAAGCGCTAAAGATGACCTTTAGTGTAGATTTAAAATTGGAAACTAAAGGGTTGTTTAAATCTTATTTTTTACTAATGTTTTACACACAAAAGTTTGGTGATAGATGGATGCTTGTTTGAATGTATCCCAAGAAAGGCTCGACGGATCTCGATGTTAGAAACAGACGATCAGTCTGGATGACACATAAGTTACTAAGTTTTTTTTTAATTTTTGACAGACAGAGGCGCGGGCGCCATGCTAGTGTATAATAATATTTTGAACCTAACATTACATGTTCAGAACATATAAATTTAATAAACATTTTTAGCACCCAGTGCATGTTTCATTTTTACGATTTCTAATCCTATATTTTACATTGTTACCGGATTTCCCATACATTTCATTGGCAGTATGAATTTACGATGGTAACACAATGTTACCACCAAGTTAGCAACAAAGTTACTAGTTATAACATTATGATTGCCTAGTACAAAAGACTATTATCACAAGCAATTGGAAATTCAAACCCATATTTTTTTAATTAAAAAATTAAATTAATAACAAAATAATTTTACATAATTCCAAGATAGTTTCCGCTATTTAATTCGAAGCATTATTTACAAAATAAATTATCTATTAAAATTAAATGTACCTCCAAAGCTGACTACAGACGTTCAGTTTTTTAACTGTGCGGGCAAAACTGACGTACACGCGTCAATTTCAAATGCACAGTCGAACTGAACAGTTCTCAGTTGTGCCTTCACACGTCAGTTTGAACTACGCAGTCGAACTGTAAAGTTAAAAGTGAACGTCTATAGCGGGCTTAAAGATATTTGAACAGAATTCCTAATAACATTGCA
>QDHC01005075.1:565544-588208 GCA_013186455.1 Papilio dardanus tibullus
ATACTTATATTATTGAGAAAGCCACGATGGATTTATATTTAAAGATAACTTAGAAACGGAACTTAACGGATGTTGGTGTTTGATATAGATGTAGAAAACTGTCCGGAAGAACACATAAAACTGCTGATTTTTTTTAGTTCCGCACAGATGGAGTCACGGGCGACAACTAGTTGCTTATGAAACAGTTATTATGGTCCTTCGAAGGTATGTCTAATGTTAAGTTATTTAACCTCTGCATTAGGTAGTTCTGTTTAATATAAAAATGTTCGGTAAGTTGCCTTTAAACAATTGCATTCAGTGCGTGGCTACCCAAAGTACTGTTCGATCGGCGATATCGCTGATGGAATCGACAAAAATATATGAAACTGGCATTAACGTTCGATAAAATCATGTAATTGTCACGTGTGAGATATCGAACGTCAATGTCAGTTTCATAGATTTTTGACGTTCGCTATAGATTCGCTTCGTAGCAAATATACTTTGGGTATGCCCCCTGTATTTATAATTGTGTCCCTACATATAAAAAAACACACATAATAATACATTTTATCTTAACCGTTATCGTTTGCACTACGAATTAAAAGCAATTTACGTTCTTGGGTTCAATTTGTCACAATAAATCAATACAAATAATCGCTTTGATTAAAAGTTAGTCTGTATTAACTATAATTGTTTTTTTTTTATTTATGTCGATTGACTTTTAGATTCATAGACCTAAATCAAATATAGTCTTGAATTTGATTCCCGTTGAAATAATAATAATTAATGTAAACAATTGTTAATGGAAATAAAAAATAATGTGTTTTTAGGCAAGATTGATTGTCAGGACAACTAAAAAAAATAGTTTAAACTTCATAAGCTTATATAACCAATAGTAAACATTATTAATACGCCATTAACCTTGTGTATAATTAATTAACAGATAAATACGCAAAGATATCAATGAACTTTGCAGAATGTAATGTAAACAGTTCGTGTCCGCCATAAATTGGAGATCGTAGCGCGCATCACATTCTAAACACGACAGTAAAATATTAACGGCACGAATACATAGTATATTTAAAGTCAAACTTTATCTTGGCTCGGGATTAACTTCGACGCCATATTTACGCGGCATCGTATATAGGATTTCGTGCCATATTTACATTGATAAGGGAACGAAAACTCAAACGTCGGCCATGCATTATTTTATGTTCTGTCCTACCAGGAGCTCACAATCCTACTAGTAGCCCTAATAATCTATACTAATATTATAAAGAGCAAAACTTTGTATTTTTGTATATATTGCAATAACTCAAGAACTATTGGGCCGATTTCAAATTTTTTTTCACGCGGATGAAGCCGAGAACAATAGGTAGTACAATAGTATTGTACTGACTTTGATGCTGCTGATAGAGTCGTTCCTGCTATACTCGTATTCCCAGCTTCCATTAAGTTTGAATAGTACTATACTTGGTTGGTTTATACGGTTATATTGATAGACGAATAAGATTTATCGTAGTCAAAATATCATTTATGTACTAAAATACTATATTATTATATTCTGACATTTCAAGTTATCGTATCTTAAGATTGCTTTATCTATAAATGTGTCGATGAAGTTAAATTTAATTAATCGTCAGTTTTACATTTAAAATATTAGCTAAGCAGCTTTTTGTTGATTTGTGAATATTTCTTGTACCATTTCGACCAAGTTAAGAGTTTATGTTTGGATATACAGCATGGAATAGGGATTCGAATCCTCGACGTTATCGGAAATCCATACCCTGCCCATTAGGCTATTATATCTTCTGTAATGTTTCCTTAGATCATATTCATTTTTGATGTGGGAAACAAATTTTAAAAATGTTGTCTGGCTATTATTTTAATAAACGACAACAGAGTTCAAAGGTCGATGTGCCGTTACACTAGATCCAAGCTAACTTCTACGTGGATATTTTTCAAAGTTTATGATAACCTGGTGTCTTACGAGCCGCAATCAATTTCGAATATTACTACAAAGATTACAAGTTGGAAACTGACCTCGTAACTTGTGAATTGGTAGATTGTGAGAAAGTTTTTATTCTTTTGATAAAGTTGTAACTTATGTTACTACAATTACGATTTCTCGGTTAAAAGCTTCCGTTAATTTTATTCTTACATTAAAATATGATTAGTTAGTTATTTTTTAAAGTGATGGTTTAAATTGTTGAAATGTGACTTCATAAGTATCTAGACAAACAAATTTTTCACTTTATATTTCTTTTTGACGTCATTTGACGCCTGTCTTCTGTGTGATAATTCACCGGGTGAGCCGGCCAATTCGTTCGAACATGTTAAAGCGGGCTGTACCACTATTAAATATCATAATACAAAAGTAGCACGAAATCGGTCATATAATTTGAAATAATTGACCCATTGCTATCATTGACCTATTCATTGTTGAAGTACGCTAATGATAGCCACAATATCTGAAATTGCATTCGTAACCGCAAGATAATGGTCGTGAAAACGTTATGAAATGACAGTTAATATCAACTTGGCCTTTAAACGTAACAAGCCCGAGCGTGACTCGGGTCCGAGGACAATTTGTCACAATATATCTTAGAGAAAAACACCTAAAAGTGGGTTATGACGGGACGCAGGTGTTTCCCGTTTTAGTATACTTAAGTCGATAGGTTTTTGTACGAAAATACTGCCTTTATACTTTTATAGATCTGTTATATTGGTATACTAGCGACCCGCCCCGGCTTCGCACGGGTGCAATGCCGATATTGGATACACTACAGAAAAACTGTGAACGTTATATAAAAAAACTTCCTCTTGAATTACTCAATCTATTAAAAAAACGCATTAAAATTCGTTGCGTAGTTTTAAAGATTTAATAAATGTTGTGTTCGGTAACGTTTATTTAGTTTGATTTTTTAGTTAAATTACTTGTTATTCGACTAACATACTATCCTGGTGCGAACAAGGCTTAAGTCCTTACGTATAAGTACAGGTGCTAGTTAAATGACTTACTAGTTAATCAGTGCGTTTATTAATGTGTAGCTAATACACGTTAACACAATATTATTAGCAATTACAATCACCCTGTAGCAATGTGTAATTAAATGTATCAAAGCTTGCAATGTAAACAACGACGTCACCAGCACCCCGTGTGTACAGTGTCCCGACACGACACACAGGCAAGTTGGTCGTCTATATCTCAGCTGGGGGCTACCCAGAGTACTTTTGGATTGGCGATATCACCGACGGAATCTACAAAAATGTATCACAGTCAATTACATTCGATAAGTCATGTGATTATCACGTATGAAATGTCGATCGTCATTGTTAGTTTCATACCTTTTTGAGCGTTCGCTATCGAATCGCTTCGTAGCGAATGTAATTTGGGTAAACCCCCTGGACAATTTAAATTAAGATCCCTTTTCGAAGCGGTTGTAAACAGTTGCTCTTCCGAAGTATGACTTGCTTTGTTAGAGATACTTATGACCACGAGTATAAACTTTGTTAAAATTTAAATGCACTCAACAAAAGGAGTAACTGTACATTGATGATTTACTTTTTTATATAAGAGAAGGGGGCAAACGAGCAGCGGGAACACCGACGAGATCATCGACGCCCATGGACATCTGCAATATCAGAGGAACCACAGATGCGCTGCCGGCCTTTTAGGAGGTGATATGCTCTCTTCTTGAAGGTCCCTAAGTCGTTACTATCAGAATAACAAACGAGTGTTGTGTATTTTTAAAAATACTGTTAAAAATATTGTCCTTCTGTCAAAAAAAATTGTCAAGATACTGAATAGAGTCTTGAGAATCATGAGAGGTGAAAATTATATAATGTTTTTTATATATTAGAAATAATAGCTAAATAATGTTTTTCGTATCATATCTCTAACATCTATCAAGTTATTTAAATTTTGGCAACATTCCCGACTTTACAAAACGCTTGTTTAAATGATATACGAGGTTATTATAACTCTGAAATACATTTTATTAACATACTATTAAGTTGTAAATTTTGTAAATTCAGAGTTTTATTCGTATAGTTACCAAAAATCTAAACTACAATATCTTATCTTATATTTGAGAATATCTATTTTCGTTTATATTTTGCAACTTTTGAATCAATTTAACAAAACATTTTGCAAGTTAATTGAGTATTTTTATCTATATCTATACTAATATTATAAAGAGTAACTTTGTATTTTTGTATGTATTGAATTAACTCAAAAACTACTGTGCCGATTTCAAAAATTCTTTCACCTTTAGAAAGCTATGTTATATCTGAGTAACATAGGCTTTTTTCTTCCGCTTGGACGAGGTCGCGAACAACAACTAGTCTGCTATAAAATGCAGCACATTTTTTTCTTATTGCATACAATTGTGTTTAAGGTAGCAACAAAAGTCAAACATCTTAAATTAAACGTCGATAAGTTAGGAAGTCCGAGTATTCTATACCAGGTAATACGAAGTACTGGAAAATTTCAAACGATGAGAAAGTTCGCTGACTTCTTTGTTACCGTGCAGTTCAGAGTTTGCAGATTACATTGCAAACAGTCTAAAATACAAGAGAAAAGCGGAATCCAAATATATTAAAAACACTATAAAATATTTTGATACGTCAATTTTACCAAACACATCATTTCAAAAAAGAGGCGAAGATTATATGAATTGAAGGTTAGAATTTTTCGTTCGCTTGACAAAACTTCTAGGAAACATATGCTGCAATATTATAAGCCTATGATTTAATGTTTAAACCAACATTGCAATAGAACCGATATGTGTCTCACAGAACATAAGTTGAATGATTTAACTTCACTTGTGAATTGGGACTGAAGACTAAAAATGTACCTTTAGATGCAATAGCGTGATAGGAGGAGCCTCCTTTGAACTCCGTCTGCCGGTAAATCGAGGGAGCGTAGCTTAACGGACAATTAAAGTTTTCGAACCACACTTCTAAGATTAAATCAGAACTAAAAGAGCATCGCAAAGTTTTCATTTTCATATGAAATAGACTCGAGTATTCCTATTTGTACTGTTATCTAACAATAAAAAAAACGTTAAAAAACATTCTAAATTACTATTTAGAGATATTGAATGGAGAGTTCGTGTGATAAAACTAGATCTACAATACATCTAGGACCTATACATACAAAATTATCCTTTGGAATTTCATCTTTTTGAGCTATTTTTCGTAGTAGACTACCCCCAAATATTGAAATTGGAGCTACATGACTTCCATCTAGAATTGTACGTTTCAACCCCTTCCAAATTTCTCTTTTAAATACTATTATCTATGATGCTTTGGATTGCCAAAGGATAAACGTATTCTTGTATGTCAAATCCTTGTAATCTGACAAATTATATCTGTTTGGAGAAGAATATCTCACATCATTTACGTAAATAATTTCTGTATGTTTAAATAAATAAGTGTTTTAGCTTCCTCTCCGTATTCACAATGAAGTCTAACAAGATGAGTTTCGTGTTTGTTTAGTGACAAACACGTGAGCGATCGTATTCCTAATATTTAGTGAAACTTGGTATATAAGTTGTGATATCTTCGCTCAGACTCGAAATGAAGTTAGCCTGCGTTCACACGGACGTTTTTATAACGTCGGCGTTGACGCTTTTTTAACGCCCTGGCTCATACTCCTCACTCATTACCAGCTCACTGTGCGTCTCTACCGAGGGGCGCGGAGTCTACCCTAAAGGGTGACTAGGTCACATGGTCAAGAGTATGTCAAGAGCTAAATCTCCTAGCCACTCATATGCGAACATATGATCGCTGTAAAACACAGCGATCTTATGTTCGCTCTTATTTCGTTTGACCAGCGCTCAAAATTCAACGATGCACAAAAAAACTTTAAAACCGCCGCCATGTAAACAGATATATGGCATTGCATTTGTCATTTCTCAACGCTTTTTTAGCGCCCGTTGAAAAAGCGCTTGTGTGAATGAACGTTTACTGCGTCAGTTCTGCGCGAGACTTACTCCGACTTGTTGAAAATTTCCTTCACTTCTGTTAACGAAAGTAAACGTTTTGCAAAGCAAACTTGTTAGTTCAATTTTGTTGTATTTGTAGCGTTCAAGTTTTATTCGGAATGGACATAAACATTTTGAAACATCAATGATTTTTTCCAAATTATTTTAATGAGGATCAAATACTCACTTACATTACAAGACGTTTTATATAGTAATGTGGGTTTATGTAGCCTCACAATATCTTAATGTGTTGGGTCTAATATGTAGTATTAACGAAAAAAGAAGAACTTTATAAATTAAATTTCATCAACCAAATCAAAGTCCAAAAACAAAAAAATTAAGCGTTTACAAAATTATTTTATTCCTTAATCAGCTTGTAAATAATTCTCGTCTACGTGATAAAATTATAATTTACAGAATCATTGTTAAATTACATTGCATGCACGTAAAGAACCGATCCGCAATTAATTTTATTTATCTGAAACACAATCTTTAAAAGTGGAAGGAGGGAAAGGCACTCAGTAAGCTTGGGTTAAATTTGTCACAATCAATCATAAGATAAGGTCAGTTTAGGAGGGGACTACTTTAGGGGTAGCACCTAATAATGTATTTTAATAAAATTTACTTCCAGCACATTCAAGTTTTTACATTATTCTATAAACTTTAATTTTAAATTAACATCAATTTTCTGGAGGAGGGGACGCATAGGAAGAGGAATTATCCTTTTACTATGCGTTTCCTCCTCCGAAGATTAAGAGTAGGAAACGCATCTGTAATTGGCGATGTCTGTGGGCCGGTCGCTTCGCTATTTCAGCGAGTCCAGGTGGCCGCTTGCTCGTTTGACATTTTATAATATAAAAAAAAAACTAAGTAGGCGTCCCTAATGTCGTGTGTGTATGTCTTGAAGATCGCAAGCTAAAAATACTATCTGAAGCACTCAGAGTGTACACTAAGCATTTCTCGATGATTTAAACGTCTCTGAGTGAAGACTGATGTATCGTTTAGTGACAGAAGTTGTCTTGCTATAGATATCTACAATATATTAATAGCAGTAAGGCTTAGTGGATTTGTCTTCATTTTAACATCGCAGGCAAATTGAAATGTGAACAGAAAACTTTTCGTGATGGACTCGAGCATCCGTAAAATGGTGAAGCAATAAAACTTCTTAGTTCCCAAAGGAAATCTAGAACTTTCTTTTGCAACAAGTAATGAAATAATGTATTCTAGATGGTACGCAATATTCTCACAATTACTCTTTAATAAATAAAAACTGTAAGAAAACAAAAGAATCCATAAAATAGGATTTTTTAAATTAAAGTATCGTCTTTTCTCTAGCATAACAACAACGTAACGCGAGCGGTTAACGATATTTTGGAAAACATAAATGTTTATATTACTCCTTAAATAATAGGAAAAAGATATGGACATTCACAAACAATATCAAGGCATACTCATAAATAATAAAAGGATATGATAATAGTCAATATTCTTGGTTAGATTTTATCAAAATGGTTTCTTAAACTTTTGTATACAGGGAAATGCATTTTAACAGATAATCAAATAAAATCATCTCAATAAAGTGTCCTCTCCATTTTAACGTGCTAAATGCAACGTGAAACGTACTTTAAAACGTAAGTGTATAGATACAATTTTGAATAGGGATGATCTGAATAAAGCCGAGGGCCCACCGCAAAAGAGTAAAAAGCGGAGCAGGAGATGGGTGGCCCCATTTTCCAATTTCATACGAAGCTGCATACTTGTGTCCAAACCAACATAGAGAATGATGACAAAAAACGCCGAAATGTTCTAGAGAGATGAACTGTGTCCCAGCTATGTCAAATGAGAAAGATGCGCTATGCCGTTGGGCTCGCTCAGCTCTGTGGTGGTGGGGACGCAAACACATTTAAGGCCGCTCAGTTCACTATCTCACGCTTATTACTCTTTCGTGGTGGACGCTCGGCTTTAGGAATGGGTAGCTCATTTTATATTTTACGATAGTTCGTGCAAATGCGATGAATGTTTATAGTAGTACTGTAGTCGCTCAATAAAGTAGGGTTTGCTAGTCAACTGCACTTACTTCTTTTATTATGGTAGTCAATTTTCATGGCCACAGTAAAGGAAGTATTTACAATGCAGTATAAAGGTAGTTTTATCTTTAGTAGTCTTTAAGTTTTTATCATGTTTTAGAAATCTAATAAAACAGTGATTCTATTTATAACAGAAGCTGTGGTATTTACATGCGATGAATTTTGAATTAGCCTGAATTCACAGGGACGTTTTTTTAACGTCAGTGTCTACGCTTTTTAATTCTCTCGCTCATTACACTGGAAAATTATTTTGATTTCATTGGCGTTGCGATTTAAAAGCGCCGCCGTACGAACATACAACATTGAAATGCATTTGTCCCAACTCAACACAATATAAAAGCGCCCGTGTGGATGCGGGCTTGTTCATAGTAATCTCTATTTTTTACCGTTAATGAAAGGGACGAAAATAGTTTCTATACATGTTTCCTTAATGGAAATTCATAGCAATATCGCACCCCGATTCGATTGTATGAGGATAAAGTTTGATAGCTTCTAAAATTGTGGTATATCGCGTGTGATAAATTATACCTCCCACGGTAAGCCGTGTTACACTCGTAATTGAATTTTGTAAAACGAATTCTGTTATAGTTCCGCAAGAATAAACTTACTAAAATATTACTTTAGTTGGAAAAGTAATTTTCAGTTCGTTATCAAACCTTGAACCATTTTTAGCTTGATTTTTTTTTGTATTCCATCTGATAGAAAAGTAATTAAAATATTTTCTAATCGATGTCGAAGGTCGAGTAGGTTTGACTGTAAACAAATGAACATCGGAGAGTGTAGACTTTTAAAGGTTAAAGGTTAAAGGTTTCGACCCATGATGGGCTTGATTTTCCGCAACTCCACGACTAGCGCGTATTTTGCGTGAATAAACATATCTTTGGATTTCTCCGCCGACATGTGCAGGTTGCATCACGATGTTTTCCTTCACCGTAAGAGTGTCGGATAAATATGTACATATAAAAATCGACTAACGAAAAACACATTTGTACATGGCTGGATTCGAACTCGAGAATTGCAGTTTACAAGTCAAGAGCTAAACCCCTGAGCCACCGATGCTCTAGACTTTTAGTGTAGACTTTTTAGTAAGTGCCGAAAACGTAGAATAATATGCAAAACGAACCTTAATTTCATTAAACATAGGAGTTTTCAAACAATCCATTGGTTTAGGTTGTTTAAACTGTAGTTTATTTCGAGGCAAGTTCTGACAGTCGGTTGCGGAGTGGTCGCCGGCACCCGCGGTCATAGATTTGTTTCCGAACTTAAGTTTAACAACAACAATCCGAACAATGCTTACTATATTCGAGGACTGCAAACCGTTCAACTACGAATTACTCTAAAATCAATGTTAAAGCTATTTCGTTTGCGTTAAATTTAATTTACTACAATAGCATGTACGTCTTACTAATCTCACCATTGTATTATTAATGCGAAATTTACGTTTGATGTATGGATGGATGTTTGTTTAAAGGTATCTCCAGAAAGGCTTAATTGATCTCGATTTTTGGCAAAGAGATAGAAAATTGTCTTGAAGAACATACGCCGCTTTATTCCGAAACTAGAACCAGCGCTATTACTGTTGGACTTTCTACGTTTGATACTGGTACATGCATAAAATTGATTCCAAAATACAGAACATCCTAGTTCCTGGTACTTCTTATGATACATCATTTGGTCCAATGAGACCCCTGGTCTATCTTCCATCAATTTAGTTCCGAGGGTCCTCCTGTATCGTATAATCGACGTCTTATCGGTCCTCTTTTATCGCAGTACTTTATACATTTTTTCGGAATAAGTAGATTAAGTTTTTCTTTTAATTCTGCTCAGAGCTAGTCGCGGGCGACAGCTAGTACCTTATACAGTGCACGATTACAACAAAGCTATTTAAAAAATATAATTTTAAAAATCGTGTCAAATTCCGGTTGAGATTTTGTCTATACTATAATATTACAAAAAGGAAAACCTTATATTTTTGTATGTATTGAAATAACTTAAGAACTACTTAGCCGATTACGAAAATTCTTTCACCGATAGAAAGCTACATTATCCCCGAGTGACATAGGCTATATTATTTAATTCCACGCGGACGAACTCACAACCAAAAGCTAGTACGTTATACAATTTAATTACATTAATTAATGTCTAACCAAGGTTGTTAGTTACGTAACGTAAGTTTTCATTACCACGTTTAAAGTTCTTTGTTTATATACAAAGGGAATATGCAGGAATAACTTTTCCCCTTCCCGGAGACAAATACGGCGCACGACAACACGCAATATCTGACTAGAGTCTTTATATCTTTGCTCCCGAAACTGAATGAAACAAGTTCCCTCGTCTTGAGTTTACCAAACGGTTTTCATACAAAACTTATATGTTCCTTTTCACTGCGGTTATTAAACTTTAGGATAACCGATGTTATGAAATGTGGTTTAATGTTAATTAAAAGATGATGTACGAAACTAAAGCAAATATTCAGGCCTTTTAAGATTAATAAGGCTTGGATGCGTTTTCTTTGTTAAATAATAATGAGGTCTCGACATAAAGGTCAACTAAAAAAGAAAATTGCTCTTTCGTCTGTAAAAAGGATTAAACAGATAACTACCAATATTCAGCAAACGTTCAGTTTTAACTGTACATTTCGACTGTGCACTTCAAATTGATACGTAAGATTTGACGTTAAACTGGGGGCTACCCAAAGTTCTTTTCGTTTGATCTCGCTGATGGAATCGACAAAAATTTAACACTGACAAAATCTGACACTGACATTCAATAAGGCATGTGATTGTTAGGTGTGAATTATCGAACGTCATTGTCAGTTTCATACATTGTTGACGTTCTCTATAAAATCGCTTCGTAGCGAATGTGCTTTGGGGAACCCTGTACAGTTCTCAGTTTTGTCTACACACGTCAGTTTTAACTGCGCAATCGAACTGTACAGATCAAACCAAACTTCAAGCCGACTTAAAACCAATTACAAGGTAACAATGTAATAAAAACACGTACAAAACAATTGTATGCTCAATGTATTTTTGTTTCCCAAACATATAAATTCGCAACTGTTTCTATTCATTAGGTCAGACAAATCAATACTTCACGTCCATGATTCTTTGAATACAAACAAAATTCACACATAATTTAAAATCAATTGTTTTCTTTTTCAATACCTACTGTTCATTGAAAACTTTTAATGGTGTACTAACCGAGTAGTAACAAGAAAACAATAATTGCAACGTTTGCTAGAAATACAGTCGATAAGCGAGAGTCTAATAGCCGTTTTCACCATCAGTTAAGTGTCACTTTAGACCGCACTTTAAATTTAGGGAGACCCTTAAGCAAATAGACACCTATCTAAAACTACTTTACGGGTTGGTTGGTGAAAACGGGCATTAGTGACCGCGATATTTGTCTCACTTATAGAGGTCTCTCGCTGATTCGAGTTTCTCGCTTATAGAGGTATCTCGTTTATCCAGGTCTCGCTTATCGAGGTTTGATTGTAATACTTATTTTTATACCTTGTAGATTTATGAAACCTTGGTAGCATTATGATAATCTTTTCGAGTTTATTCGTTTTTTGTAAGTAAAATTAAACGATTTTCTATGATAAATAGAATATTATTCACAGATAAAAGTATCTTGGAGAATCTTGAAATTAAATTACAGCGACAATTCAGTAAGCGCGACTAAAGCCTTGTTCGCACCATGATAGTATTTTAGTCGAATGACAAGTAGCAAGTATCCGAACAAAGGATTTACTAATCTACCCTACTAAAATGTCGATGTTCGGACACGTTTAGTGACTAAATTACTTGTTACTCGACTAAAATACTATCCCGGTGCGTACAAGGGTTCGCGTAGGACGCCTCCTCAATATTATTTTAATTTATTTATGAATACGGGACCGGGCAAAGTTAAGTTTGTGTCGTCAGGTAACGCAGATGAACCGTTTGCATTATTCACAACATCTACACTCAACCATCTTTGTACTTAAAACTTTGTTTAAACCGCTCTCTGTGACCGCGAAAATAACATAAGTTTACGAATAGTTTGATATCACAAGAACCTTTGGGATTATATTTGTCGACGTCAACGTGCTGTACAGAACAATGTTGAGTTGAATAGGAGCCAAGAGTTACTGCAACAGAAAATTGGATTTTGAAATTATAACTTTAGTTTTGCTTACAATACGAAAAGTATATTTATAGCGAAATAAATTGCTGGTCGGATAAATTGCGACTCGGTTGTATTAAAATACAATTATATTTCTCAATGGGAACATCAGCCAAAAGATAAAGTAGACTAACACTAGGTATCTAGAAATCTAGTAACACTTTTTTGTATAAAAAAACCCGCCTGTATACTATAGTGCTATTAATCAGTTCAGTCGTTTAGACACCAAGAGGTCACAATGTAACAAACATAAAAATAACCACGCGAAATCTTATGCTTGAGTAGATCGGGTAAAAAGTTATTTAATTAATATACGAGTAATATAAAATAGTTATTAGTTAACAGCGTCAGTGGCTCAGGGGTTTAGCTCTTGACGTGTAAACTGCAGATCCCGAGTTCGAATCCCGCCATGTACCAAGGTGTTTTTCGATTTTCATATGTACATATTTACCCGACACTCTTACTCGTACGATGAAGGAAATCATTGTGATACAACCTGCACATATCGGCGAAGAAATTCAAAAGATATGTGTGAAATAACGCAAAATACGCGCCAGTCGTGGAGTACACTACACTAGTGACTTATGTAATAAATCAAATTCAACCGAATGCAATTGATTATAGCAATGTAAGCAAGTCAAGAATTACACGTTCCGAACTAACATTAATACATAATGACAGTAACCTTGTCGCCAACACCTCGTAAAGCATACATTAAGCATGCATTTACACGGACGCTTTTTTAACGTCGGCGTTCACTACTTCGCTTATTACAAAGCGGTTCTATAACTGACGTTAAAAATATATGAAGCTGACAATGACGTTCAATATCTTATACGTGACAAGCACATGACTTATCCAAAGTCGTTGACAGTTTTACATTTTTGTCGATTGTATCAACGATATCGCCAATCGAAAGATACTTTGAATCACCCCCTGATCGCTGTAACATGACTCTTGTTTCGTTTGTCCAGAGCTCAAAATCCAACGCTGCGCGATAAAAATTTAAAAGCGCCACCGTGTGAACATGGCAATGAATTATTTATTTATATCTCAACGATTTTTTAGCGCGCGTTAAAAAAGCGCCCGTGTGAATGCGGGATAACGTATATTATTAGGACATTGACTTTATACTCGTATTTTTCTTGTTCCGGATAATCACTGAGCAATTTACTATTTGCGTTGAATACTCGGCAAATAATTTAATATTACTTCTACGTTTACAATATCAAGAATAAATATTAAAAAATCATCAAAACTATAAAAGGGTTATTTGTATTGTAAACAACTAAATAATAGAGTTATTTTACAAATTTAATTCACGATTTAGTGTTTAATAAATTCACAAACCGAAATTAAATATATTTTATCTATCATTTTTCTATATCTATATCTATACTAATATAATATAGAGAAAACTTTATATATATATTTTTTGTATGTATTCTTTCACCACTAGAAAGCTACATGATCCCCGAGTAACATAAGATATATTAATTCCATGCGGACGAAGTCGCAAACGACAGCTAGTTTAAGATAAAATAAGATTAATCAGTCGAACAATACGAAACACGATAAGATTAACAAAACGTTACATTTTCCTATTTTTTATTGAGGACACAAGCATATTTTATATGACATCACAGATGCTGCCTAATAAAATAGTCTCAAACAAAAGGCGTAAATTGGCTTTAGGCATCCAAATAATGCCGCTTTATAAAACTTTATACCATAAATTAGATGAGTTTTTGCTCAGCGACAACGAGATCGAGCATTGTTCGTGCGGTTTAATATTTAGTGCGATTGTTTCGCAAACTGACCCTCGTAAAGTTTCCCTCGCCTTCAAACAGGTGTAACTTACACGCCGAAGCGAATAGTTTATCGCCATTACTAATAAAGATAATCATAAAGATCATTCAAGCTTGTTAAATATGTATTTTATAGGTTGTGAAACAATTATGAACATTTTGAGAGAAGTATTGTAAATGTTCGCAGAATTAAAAAAGTTAATGCTGATGATATGATCTTAATAATGTACTATTGTTCACAATATTGGGCCCACAAAGTTTATATCAACATTTATTCTAAATCATAATATACTCAGTGATATCTAAGCCTATTGAAACTTTCTGCTTACACTCAGCTTTGCTCTAATAATGTAACTCTGTCAACTGTGGGATCTTGGTCTATGTTAAAACTGAATGATATTTTGATTTATAAATTATAAGATAAGCGTATAATTGAATCGTTCGCGATGTCGATTGGCGATTACTGTCGCCAGAATAATAAATGTGTTCTGTTATGTGTTGCCTTGAGATATAAATATTATTAATGATTGTGGTAAGAATGATAGTGTACTTGTGACCCAGAGATATTATTCCGCATTCATTTTTTAGTTTACCATTAATGATTAATATACTAACGCCTACAGGCGAAAAACTTCAATAATAAAAATAAATGTTTCTTAAAAAAACAAAATAAATATGCCTTTGCGTATGCGTGTAAAGCGGAGCGATAGCATATTTATATGTTAACTAATATACTTAATTTAAAATATTAACACAAGATAATCAACGGTACAAAAATTATAAAAAAATCCCGTTGAATTTTCAAGTCTAACTTTCAAACATTTAACAAAGCTAAAGAACTGCAAGACTAAGAGTAAAGATCCTTTATCGTCTTTGAGAGTAAAGATCCTTCAGCACCAATGAACAATTTCTTATAGTAAAAAAAGTAATAAAGCAGAGCTTGCGAAATTGCCTTCAAAGGTGAATCTCAATGAAAGGCTTAAGTTAAGCGACCTCCGTGCATATTATGAAGAAGGAACTTTTGAAAGGGGTTAAAGCGAAGTATACCGATTTGAAAAGACAAGGAAAAGGTGGCTTCTAAGTACGAATAAATTGGAATTGGTGATATAAAGAAATGAAACCCTTTGTTACTTTTAGTGGGAGGAATTAATACACAGAATTAAAGTAGTTTTATTTACGAAAGCCTTTGGAATAAAGAAAACAAATCAAAACTGTAACACACATAAAAGAAGGAGCGTTTAGCTCTTGACTTGTAAACTGCAGGTCCCGAGTTCGAATCCTGCCATGCACCAATGTGTTTTTCGATTTTCATATGTACATATTTACCCGACGCTCTTATGATGAAGGAAAACATCGTGATGCAACCTGCACATATCGGTGAAGAAATTCAAGGATATGTGTGAAGTCCCGCAAAATACGCGCTAGTCGTGGAGTTGCGGAAAATGGAGCCCAGTATGGCTCGAACTACATACATACATTAAAGACAAACATGTTTGTTTTGCACATTTGGTACTACTTATTTTAAGTTGCACAATTGATAGCACAAGATTCGGTAGAAAAATATATATTTTTGAAACTTAATAAAAACGTAGATAATTAGAGTCCTTTATATTCAACCGGCGCTTTATTCTAGCAGCGAAATTGTTAAAATTAAAAACGTAGGCTATTTTTCTGACATCGCGCGTTAATTATGATTTTTCTTTTCTTCTAAAGGGGTACTTTTAAAGTATATTTTTTGGAAATGTTTTAAAAACGAAAATGTTAAACATTCTTAATAATTAGATATTTTTGTATTTAATTAATTCGTGTAATGAAAATCGTGACTAGGAAAAATATTATTGATGAAAAACAAACAAAAAATCTAGAAGAAGCGAAATTATTTGCATTGATTGGTTTGAACCGTAGAAATAGAAAGATATAGAAGTAGCAATAGCATATACGGTTGAGGGACAAAACATGCTTTGGACTACGTCATACGTATGTTGTGTGTGCATCACTTTACGGCTTTAAACCAATAACATCATGTCTCAAGCCTTTGCCTGGGACATATGAAAAATTAGTTCACCGAAAATACGCCACAATATTATGCGATACGTCACATTTATTTGAGTCTTATTTCAAGACCCAAACAAACAAAATCGCATACGGAGAAAAGGACAAAAGATCTATGTCACTGTCTTTGTCACGTTACGTATATTTCATATAAATGTGTCTCAGTCGCTGTTAGTTTGACATATGTAATGTCCGATCTGCTTCTTTTAATCAATTGTTTGAACGTATACACGTTAAGGTATATATTAATAAAACCTGTAATGATTACATAACGAATAAATAATATGTCATTAACCTTTTATACTTTTTCTCATGAGATTTTGCTATGACCCTGAACTTACGAATTCGTAGTGATATCATATAGACTTTTTTGTGGAAATACCCGTCTCTTATTGCTTAATCACGATTTTCTATTTTGTTTTGAATCATGCCCATATTTGGTTCTTCAATCAGATAAAAATAAAATCAATCCCAACTGGGTAACAGGGGAAAAAATCGTAGTCAATATTTTTTTTTATAAAAAAATGTTAACAAGAGACAAAAAAAGTAAAAAAAGCTATGAATAAAAAGCATTTAATTAACATAAAAAGAATGTAAAATTATGGAAAAAAAAAATCTTCAACGTATGCTGCATACAGTTTAAAAGAAAGAAAATTAAAATTTCTCAATTCCGTTTCTGGAATAAAAGATTTCATTAACACGGGGAAAGAAATTCCTCGCATGTTAATTATCTCCAGGTATAATTAAGGAAACTTTAGAGAAGTCGCTTTGAGGATAAAAAGTACAATCCAAAGATCCATTAAGTTAATTCAGGCAACGTTTTACGATACACTAGGTATCTTTTCACTGCATTTGCACTTTGCATTTGCTTACTGTATACCTCGGGGCATCTTTTACTACTAAAGTTTTAACGTAGTAAAAAAAAGCATAGAAACGACCGCTATACTTTTTTATGTTTTCGGATTATTGAGAAAGGCGTATGTGGGCAGAAAAAGGCTGATGATGATGATAATTATTGAGACAATTTTACAATCTTTTATTTGTATTAACGTAACGATCATGAATTTCATATGGAAAAAAGTGACACGTACGTATGTTACTAAGTTTGACCCATGATGGGCTCCTTTTTCCGCAACTTCACGGCTAGCGCGTATTTTGCGTGACTTTACACATATCTTTGAATTTCTTAGGCGATATGTGATGGTTGTATCACGATGTTTTCCTTCAACTTAAGAGGGTCGAGTCCAAAGGTGACTTTTTTGTTATAGTTTTTCAATCACATTCCATAGTTTCATTAAATCTTAAATATGGACATTTAATCTGGCTAATTATTCATTTGATTATCTGAAATACTTATTTTTAAAGTGATAACCGAATATTCTTATTACAAATTGCATTTCTTGTAAGTTTAATTCCATCAAAAGTTATTTTTAAACGAGTACGCTTTTATAAGGGGTAGGATTTAACATTTTCCGTAGAACTAGCGCTATCAAGATTAAAACCCACGCCAAAGAAATGAATAAATCTAAAAATAGTTGAGAACGCTCGAGCTACTCGCTGTTTCTCATTGAAGGCGCTTAATCCGGTCCATCGATGATTCGCATTTTAATTAAAATTCAACGCTTACTATTCCTTCACAAGAATTCTGTAATATTCAATCCTCATTATTTTAAGTGTTGTATTGTACAAGGAAAAGTATTTACTGAAAACTATTTTATATTTCAAGTTAGCAAGTTGCCATTAACTACGAGTATTAATACTATAAGATAAGCAATTTTACCTCTTTATATTTGTTCTATATCAAACTACAAGGATGTGACTAGAACACTGGGTGTTTCGTTTGAAAGAAAATTATACTACTTATCATTAAGCTTCCGTGTAAACTCTATAAAAAACGGAAAAATAACAATTAAACAGAAGCATTTGGAGTTTATTTAGTAGCAAGGCACTCCAACCGATTTTTTTCATTAAAACAACTACCGACGCTCCGTAAGCTAAAAAGTAAAATAATGTGCGATTACCATAATGAAATTGCCCGCAGGTCTGGAGGCCATAAGAAAAATGGCAAAATTTGTGGCGTTAAATAATATCGTTAAACATAAAGAAAAATGGGTCCGCCCTGTAGGACCGAGCCGAATTGCCCCGCCCTGAAATTGCAAGTCGTATATTACACAGAGAATTTTCAATTACCACAATCCTGCGGTTTTTCATTCGTAATGTGACTTTTACTCATCGTTTTCAGCCAAGACTTTCTTAACTTACGCGCCATAGACTAAACACTCGCAGAGAGGTCAATTCAATCTACACATCCACATGCCTTAATAAACTAATAATATCAATACAAAGAAAATAATGCTATCTACAATATATTTAAGTAACTAAAATTCATTGAAGTAAACACATTTTGCCACGCAAATGACCTTTAAATAATGTTGCAAAACGACGGGCAAAATGTATTCCGAACCCGAATACCGCGACCATAGTAAACCTTTTGCATATTAAAGCGTACGTGATTTGAAAATTTTATTCGTAAAATAATTTAGTCGGCATTTAGAAAAGTAATCGCTTTCTGAATAAAGCTTTTAAAACGATGACGGGACGCTGCTCTGGGGCGTTCAATATAAATTTATTGTAATGCAAATTGCAACTTGCCTGTGAAGAGGTACGCTCAACTTACTGACAAAGCCCTTCGGTCCACATTTATAGCGACGTCTCTGCAGCACGGCTCTTTGTCCCCTTTTCAATAACCTTTCTGCGAACGCTAGACCATTTTCGTTAATACTATTTTATAGTCAGAAATTCATTTACCTAAGCTATTCTAAATAATTGCTTCTTCCAAGATGTCCAGTTTGATATTTTCAGACATTTTAAATTGCAAAAAAATCGTGGAAGACACAAAAAACCTCACTTTTTTTAATTGTTTTGAAATCCTTCGGATGCAACAGAGAATATACTTAATACTTCAAAAAAAGACAATTTTCTCAAGTGTTGTAAAACTCTTTTATAATACAGTACCTATTTCAAATTTAATATAAAATATATTATGCTAATATCCTTTACGAAATAACTTTGGCACCACATTGCGTTTATAGGAAAAAATGTCTTTCGGCGAAAACTTTATAATAACAATTCCTCGCAAGTGCAAAGCTGCAATATCGAAGATTTTATGATTACCTTTCACAGAGCGGACGTAGCGAGCCCGCTGCACTTGCCCAATTCTCCTTCCCTGTCATACCCAACCTAATGGATCGAGATAAAACGAAATAGCCAATTCCCCTGTTTCAAATGATACAAGTTTATCTCTAAACTTCATACGGATGATCAAAATAAAGCATTTTGTTGTAAAATGGTTTCTAAGAAGTATTTAATTGTGTTTTGAGTGGTTACCCGAAGTTCATGCAACAAAGCGATTTGATATCGAACATCAAAATGTATGAAAATGACAAAGACATCCGACGTTTCACACGTGACAAGCACAAGACTTATCGATTGTCATTGTCAGTTTCATATATTTTTGTCGATTCCATCAGCGATATCACCAATCGAAAGATACTTTGGGTAACCCCCCTGTTTTTTTCGGGGTTCGTATACGACGAAAAGTTAGTAGAAAGTCTATCTTAATAATTTTACGTCTCGTTTTGTTTAAAAAAAAATTGCTACGAAATAATAAAGTTTTTACGTTCATTCAATATTTCTACTGTCCACCTACAGTTATTTATAACTGTACTACATACTATGATTGATCTTATGAAATAAAACAAAGCATTTCCTTGATATTTGAAATGCTTTTTATATAAAAAAATGTTCTGTGCGTAATCGATTATAGTAATTGTGGCACGTCATCAATCTTAACTTTAGTAATAGTATAGAGGTTTTGCAACTATTTGTTACTCTACCTTCATATGTACATATTTACTCGACGCTCTAAAGCCTTGTACCCACCAGAATAGTATTTTAGTCGAGTAGCAAGTAGCAAGTATCCAGACAAAGAATTTATTAATCTGTTCTACTAAAATGTTGCCGTAGTAAACAGTAGTAAATCCTTTGGTCGGATAAATGCTACTTGCTACTCGACTAAAATACTATCCTGGTAATACTACTCTACCTTCAGGATTTATACCATTTTTCTCAGAATAATTTTAATCTATTCTGTGGCAACATCAGTATTTTTTTAAGTATTGGTTGATTGGAAGATAGACAAATTTCATGTTTAAAAAAAATCGAGTGTCCAAAAGAAATTTGTTCCACGTTATTCAATAAAATATAAGAAGTCGGTGAATTAATTTCTTAGATGTCGTGCAAAGATAGTAAAGTAAGAGAAATATCTGTTTTAATTTTAAATGAAAGTAGCCGTCTTTTCCGTCATCGGTCTGTCTAGGAGAGGAAATTAAATGCCTTATCTCAACGCCGAGATACAATCCCCTCGGCTTTTTCATATCGGTACTTTGACGTGGAAAACTGTTGTTCACTTTATTAAAAACAAAACATATTGCGATTCCTTTCAAGAAAGTTTAGTTTATTTTATCTAACTTATCAACGCGATTTTAAATTAAATATATGACTTACATCTTATTTTCAGAAAACATATCAAATCAAAATTCGATCTATTAGTCAAACACTATGTAAATGTTTGTGTCTTTTTTAGGTTAATGAACAGTGGCAGATATTCCAACAGTATAAAATATTTGCAAGCATAACCACTTGTACCTCACGAAACTTTTTGATGTAAATATAGCAGTGTAAAGTTGCCAGTCTCCCCAACTAGAACTAAATCATAAACACTCGACACTGGCTCCGAAATGGGAGAGCAATAAACAATAGATCATAATCATCAAACACTATTACACCAATGATTAAATAAAAAAGAAACTAAAACAAAGATTATAGATTTTTATTTTACAGACATTTTTTGTCAAAGAGTATCAATTGTTTCTAACCTAATTATGTCTTAAATAGAACTCTCAAAACTAACATATTCGTACATAAACAATTGTTTATTTCATTTTCTTTTAGGCAAGGGATTATTTACTTCTTTCCTAATTATACTTTGCGACGTCTGATACAAAAAGTTAAAGTATTAAATACTTTATTTGTCATCGTCTATCTCATTTAATCCATTACTCAGCCATCAAGATTTACATTAATCTTTAATTATTCAAAACAAGCAGACTAACAACACCATAATCCTGAGAAGGGAGCAAATAATATAATTGAAGCGAACAAACTTTTAACTCTGCCTTAAAAGTTATCTCTTGCTTAATTATGTTTTCATTTATCGTAATTTTCATAAATCCAAGGCAAAGATCTTCAAATATTTTTGTTTATGTTTAATAGAGAAATGTATGACATGAATTATTTTTTATTGTACTATAGTCAATCAAGAATGTATAAAGGAAAGAGAGGCGCTGATATTGCTGTTGGATCTGTTAAAAAATATTTAAAAGCTACCTACTTTAATCACAGAAAATCGTGGCACCAATTTTAATAAATACTTAATTAAATACTGTGTGTTAAAATCTATGTGTTGAAGAAGCGTAATAAAATGATTAAAATTAATGGAATGTAATAAAAGGTAAATTATCGTAGTGGCAACCCCGAATTAAAAAGTCCAGTCGTATACTGTCCAATAAAAAAGATTTAGACGGTCATAAATTTCGGGATTCGCTAATCAACGGAATCTAAAATGATTGTGGTACGTTTAATGTAAGGTATGCGTTATCATGGCTCCCAGACCCTCTCGGAGACTGTCCGTAGAATCGAAACCGACAGCACACCTGGCTCTTTTAGACGAAATTAAAAAAGTTTCCTACAAGAGAAGTTCGGAGAGACCATTTATTTAAATGTTAGATCCCTTTCAGAATTTGCCTGGAATTTTGTCAATCGTATTTTTTTGTGTGGATTTGTAAAGGCTGATAGAAGTTTATCTTGTATTGAGTTTTAAATTATACTATTGTATAGAATTTTTAGTCACGTTAACATATTTTTTAGTAACAGATGTACAATACAAAAGAAAAACTTTTCAGTGAGTACATATTATTCAAGTTAAATAGTTAAATTGTTAATTTACTGGAAATAAGACTCATTTAAGTATATTGCATAGATATTTATCAGTAAACAGTTTTTCAAAAAAATATCCTTTTGAGACAAACAAGCAAATATTTTAAAGACATCTCATCAATCTCAACCAATTTTGTATATCAGGGTTGCATAAGTTTGTATAAACACCTGGCGTGTTCGGTCGAGCACATCCATACCCATGAGAAACAATTCCCACTTGAGTTTTACTCCCAGTTCTAGCTAACGGACCGCCGGAATCACCCTGTAGAAGTAAACATATTGTTTAGTGTAGATCAACACGAAGGTCCAATAGCTATCAGAGCAGTGGAGAGTGCAGTACTGCTATTGTATGCACATTCAAAGAAACTCTTTACTTTACAGTTCTCTCTTCGTGTAAAACATAAAAAGATAGTAAATAGCAACAGCTAATAACATGGACAGTACAAATAGTTAGATAGTTTGAAATTATAAAAGATCAATTACCTGACAAGTATCCTTACCACCTTCAGGAACGCCAGCGCATA
>QDHC01005075.1:588841-606874 GCA_013186455.1 Papilio dardanus tibullus
AAAAATCGCAACGTCAAATCAGGTTAATATTGGAAAACAACTAAATTATAACCCTAATTTGAGTACCGCATAGGTAGTAATCGTTTTTCTGTCCATAGTTCTGTTATCCATTAAAGATAACCAACGCACCTGGCTATAACCTTATTCCTGATCTGGACGCCAGGAAAATCGCTGTATGAACGTTATCAATTTGTTATGAATATGATCAAGTGAAGGTTATGGGGCTAACGAGCAACAACTTACAGTAGTATCACCCCATCCAGTGATAGTCAGATTGGTTCCCGCTGGTACCACGCAGCTGTAATTAGGTGTATACACCAACGAGCTGTTGACGCCGTCAGTATTGATACGTCTGAATACTCTGATGACTGCCACATCGTAGTCGCTTGTTGTAGAATTGTAACTAGGATGTTGTATCAACATTCTAGAACTGTACGTACTACCACCGCTTGAACGAGTTGAACTACCCACTCTGATTGTAGCTGATTCCATTCTGCAAACATTCGTTTAGTATAGTCTCCTGTTTTTGTATAAGTTTTACTATTTATATGTAGAACTTCTTACCCAGTAAGACAATGTGCAGCGGTAAGAATACAATATGATGTTGCAATGGAACCGCCACATTCGAAGTATTTGTTTGTACCAGTTTGCTTCAAAGTTATATACACTTGGTATGGATAATTTTGGATACTAGTCTCAGTTCCACCAACTATTTTACCGTCATTTGTTTGAACATCCCGCAAAGTAAGCTGACAGGATGTACCTAAGGAATAGAACATTAGTTAGTTCTTGGTATTGTTCTTACGGTGAAGGAATACATAGTGATTCTAGATGCTGGCTTGATGATATTTTTGGCTTGACTTGATGATTGTAATGCATTATAGTAAAAATATGCTTTTAAAAAACTTACATGATATGACAAGACTATAAATAGCCGTTAAAACAAATGTAATGGACTTCATTTCTGCTTTCATCTGGAAATCTATCGTTCTGGATCATTGAGTTCTTTTATATACTAAATATGATGCATTATCAATGCATATGTTAATTGCGTCTATTACAAGACGACTTAATTAATGTACCCACATGTGATAATAACTCATTAGCGCATACGAGGACATTGTTTAGACAAAAATAGCTACGTATAATTATAATAATTCTTCTAAAATGTTACAATTCAATGAAGTTCTATTTAAAGATAGGATAATGTTGAACATTTTAAGTGGTGCCTTTAAATTTTATAGGTATTTATTTTTTCTAAAGAAGTACTTATCCGTAAATATCACAATCAGATTTTTCAAAGGATGAAAAGGTAAAGATCCTTTTTACCTTAGTCCCATCTTTCTCACAAGTCCTGGATTATGTAAAGACGGGAAAGAAAATTAATAATTACATAATCGTTTTAATTTTAAGTATTTATTAGTAAACAGTGTCTTATGTACAAATCAAGAAAAATCATAATAAATTATCGTCAATACGTAAAGCTGGAACTTCTTTGTTGTGTAATATTTTTAACACAACATAAAAGTACAAGAGTCAACCAATTTACGCGCAACCTATCATTCTAATCCATCTCTGAATGTCCGGGTTGCACAAATTACTATACACGCCGGGAGTGTTCGGTCTCGCGCAGCCCGTACCAAATGATACCACACCCAACTGCTCTTTGGTACCAGTCTTCACTAAAGGTCCACCAGAATCACCCTGAAAATTAACAGACAAATCAAGACATTTTTTTTCTAATAGCCCCGACTTTCTGGACAGACCATATTTTAAGGAAGCAAAGTTGTAACTACACTTCATTATATTTAGAAATAGTTTGCGTTCAATGGTCCATACCTGACAGGAATCTCTGCCGCCAGCAGGCACACCGGCACATAACATCCGAGGCGTCAGGCTCGCATAAGTCTTCTTGCAATCATTGTAAGACACCGCATCAATCGTCACCGCCATCAGAGTCTCACTAGTCCCTCCATTTTCCTAAAGATAATACTTTTACAGTATAAATAAAATGGTTTCTCTTGACTGACAGACACTTGAATGGCTGATTCAAGTTCTTCAGGGTTCTGAAGACAAATTTACTCTATACGATTTTATTCCTTTCTACCTTACCCTTTACCCTTTGGAATCTAAGGCAATTTACTAGAGTTTGAATAAATAATTTCAACATCTACAAATGTAAACAAATTAAGGCCATGTAGGGCAAGGCAACAGAATTTTATTTTTGAAGCAAAGGCAGAGGTATTATACTTTCCCAGGTACCTATATCTATACTTACGCTTGTATCACCCCAGCCAGTGACAGTCAAGTTAGTACCCGCGGGTACGGTGCAGTTCCCAGTCGGTAGGGTGACTGTAGCGCTGTTAGTATTGTCAATAGTGATACGTTTCAAAAGTCTGATGACAGCAACATCGAAATCACTATTAGCAGCGTTGTACCGAGGATGCATTATCAAGGTTCTGGAGTTGTAAGTACTACCACCGCTGGAAGCGTTCGTGCTACCCACTCTTATGTTCACGGATTCCATGCTGGAATAAAATTATTTATCTTAAATTTGCTGAACCGTTAATTTATTCAACAGGACAAGGAGAAGACTATATCAATTTCTATCCCATTATGACCGCCTATAGCCAAATTGAAGTATGAGGTTTCATTCGAATCCTATGATTCCCTGATATGTTACAGTCACTCAGTTGTTTATTGTTTTTTACAATTTCATACCCGGTGACGCAATGGGCCGCCGTGAGGACACATCGCGGTGTGGCAATTGATCCACCGCATTGATAGTAATCGCCAGTAATTGCTTGCTTTAGCAACAGAAACACTTGGTAAGGATAGTTTTGTATGGACACATCACTGCCACCGACTATCCTGCCATCATTCGTCCTGTGGACTTTGCGAGGATGCCTGCAACATACATCTGAAAAAAGTTTTTTCTTTAGTAAGAGATGACAATCTCTCTACGACTCTACTGAGGGGCTTGAGTCTATCGTAACTCAGGGGTGAATATTTTAAATTATTTAATACACACAATATTTTGATACGCACCTGAGACGGCAAAACAAAAGAGAACGACAAAGAAGAAATTAAGTTGATCCATTTCTGTACTGAGTGAAGCCTATTTTTCTTATGGAAGATTTTGTTTATATACCATGTCTTTTCTATGACCATTGCTTCAGATAATTATGAACAAGATAATGTGCCTTAAACGATTTCTAATCTTCGATAATTGTAGGGACAACTGATAAGGTCGTTTAAAAAGAAGTATAGTTTTTCCGGTTATTTACCGTTTTTTTTTCTTAACATATTTTTAAATTATTTTAATAAAGTATTACCAGATCATAGGTATTTTTTTAATATTTCTTGTACGATTTCAACTAAACTCAAGATTTATGATAGGATATACAATACTTTAAAACAATTGTCGAATGGCGGGATTTGAAATTTCGACGATAATGAAAATCCGAGCATAATGACTAATGGTGCTTTAATTAAAACATCTCAGAAGTCGAAAGCATCTTAGAAATATTCATATTTAGATAATTAACATAACATCTAGACATAGATGATCATGAATGTAGATTCATAGGTGTAAAATATATTTTATATATCCCAACGAAAATCATGGTACTTAATAGTTGTTAGTTGACAATTATACTGATATTTTTTTATTTTATAAGATAACATTGATCAAACTGTGTACACAATGCTATGAGGCCTGTAAGAATGTTCGGTAACCTCAATGGTTGACAAATACGACTACATAATGGTAAATATTTTTGAGTAAATAAAATTTTATTAAGCAATAGAAAAATGTATAAATTAATACTTCTAGAAGCAAGCTATCTATCTTCATCTATATAAAAAAACAGATTAAGAAAAACTAGCTCAATAGTGACAGTTTAAATTAATTTTCCACAAAATTTACTAAACAGAGTCTGTATGCTGTTTATTTATATGTTTAGGAGAACTAAGTTTAATCGATTATATTTTTTGTTAGGTATATTCGTTATATAAAAAAGAAATTCGTAAGACATGACCAACAAACTGTTACAGCAAAACCAACTCTATGTAAAACAAGCACATGTAATGCTAGAAGAAAAGGTGATGGATCTATTTTAAAAAGTTACTACAAACTTACAGAACTTTACTTGTTATTCATCACCAGCTCACTATACTTCCTCACAGATGGGCACGGAGCCTACCCCCTAAGGGGTGACTAGGTCATAGTCAAGCACGCGGACCCAATGCGGGTTGGTCGACTTCACACTTATGTTTGAATTTCTTCGCCGAAATGTCCAGGTTGCATCACAATGTTTTCCTGCACCGTAAAAGCGCCGGGTAAATATGTATACGAAATTCGAAAATCGAAAAACACATCGGTACATTGCGGGATTCGAACTCGGGATCTGCAGTTTACAAGTCAAGTGCTAAACCCCTGAGCCACCGATGCTCAGATATTATCGTTGTTATCGCTATTATCGTTGAATAATATTAAAAAATACAGATCACCTTCTACAGATACTCATCATGTCATTGTTGAATGATATCTGGAGGCCTTTCTTAAACAAGCCGATACAAATCCGCGGTGTTATGGTCTAACCCTAGGACTTCATTAGAACGATGTCACGCAAAAAACGGTATTACGCCGAAGCAAAATCTCCCTTTTTTCCGCGAATTCGGTCTAAAGAAGCCTTAGTAGGGTTAAGACATATTGTTCGATCTCATAGATGTTCGTCCAGAGACACGCGTCGCCGATACAAAAAATTCTTTTGCATAAGTCGCTTAGAGATTATAATCATTGATTTTAGTAGAATTTTGTGCGAAGGGTCTATGTTTGCATTTCATGACGCAGATACGAGTTCGTCAGATATGTTAAAAAAAAATGTGTTGTATTCTTTGTATATTTAAGACAAAAGCAAGGGAAAATATTTGTTAATGAATAATTGATTTTAGAATGAATTTTGATAACACAAGATTATTTCATACTGCTGACTCGTGATGCATTTTATTTAAATAAAGGAAAAATAATTTTATTCACACTTGACAAATATTTATTGGTAAACAGTGTCTATAACACAAAGTAAATAAAATATTTTTTTAAATAGCTATTGATAAGAAAAAAGAAAAAATGTGCTCTTATTTATTGTGTATACTTTTAAAAAAAGTTAACATAATTTCGTTCTAAAAATTATTATCTTTTGACGTCTTCATACAATTTTCGACACAATAAATGAACACGAATTTTATTGCCTTTTAGGCGCATCCCATTTCCTTTAGCCATTTCTGATTGCTCGGATCGCAGAGGTAGGTGTAAACTCCAGGGACGTTCGCTTTAGCACAGCTAAATCCAAACGACACGATGCCAACTTGCTCTTTTGTCTCCGTCACTATTATTGGTCCACCGGAATCACCCTGTACGTAAAATAAAGCATTACTCATTGAAAACAATTGAAAATCAAAGGACTCTTGCATGGTTTTGTACATGCACAAAATAGACTTTCGATGCTAAAGAAAGAAGAATATAGTATTTAGTTTGACCTTAAAGTGTAATTCCATTTGGCATCTTCTAAGCTAGTACTACGACGTCAACAATCTCCTACCTGACTATTACTTATAGTTCTTAATATTAATAGAATAAATTTTCATACCCCACAGGAACCTTTGCCGTCTTCAGAAACTCCTGCGCACATCATTTGAGGGCTGATATATGAGAAAACCTTCTTACAGTCCGCGTCTGACACCGCTGACAAAGTTACGGCTTTAAGGTTTTGGCTAAGTGGGCCATTTTCCTAAAACAATTTAAATCTCATATATTTCTGAACTCCTCTCTATATTTGACACAAATCGATACCCATGAGTATGTAGTTTCATATGTAGTTTCATAAAAATACTATATACAAAGTGACATAAAAAGGGGTTAGTAGTCTGACGAAAACTCACACGAGCGCTTATTCCACGCGCGTTACAAAAGTGTTGAAATAGAACCAATGCATTTCCATGTATCTGTTAACAGGGGGTGCTTTTAAATTTTTATCCCGTTGGATTTTGAGAGCTGGACGAACGAAACATGAGTTATTTTAAAGCGATCGTAAGAACGAAGACTTCACAAAAGCGCTGACGCCAACGTTAAAAAAGCGTCCGTGTGAATGCAGGCTAAGAAGACGGTTTCAACTAAAAAAAACTTACAGCGGTCGCACCCCATCCAAGAGTAGTCAAGTTGGTACCGGGAGAAACACTGCAGTTGTCACCCGGGAACTTAATTTTCGAAATAGTATCGCCATTAAGTGCAATTGGGTCCGACAGCTTTATTACGCCAATATCGAAATCTAACGTCTTACTATTGTACTTTGGATGTTGTATAAGTGTTTTGGAATCATATGTAGTTCCACCATTCGCAGTGTTTTTACTGCCAACCCTCATATGCGCTTCAACTGACCTGTAATAAAATTAAAACAGAGTTGATTGATTGGATAGACTCCGAAACTACTGAACCGATTTAAAAAAATCTTTCATTATTGGAAAGCTACAATATACCCGAATAAACTAGCGGACAAAAGCGAGTCTATATTAAAATTATGAAAAAGAAAACTTTGTATTTTTATATATTTGTATGTATTGAAATAAGTCAAAAATTACTGAATTCTTTCACTATTAGAAAGCTACATTATCCCCGAGTAACATAGGCTATAGTTTTTTAATTCTACGGAAACGAAGTCACAAACAAAAACGAATGAGAAATCAAGCTATCGTGCAAATCGAACCATCATATTTCGCCTTAGAAATATTAGTATAGAATATTTGACACTAGAAACATGTACCCTGTGAGACAATGTGCAGCGGTGATAACACATTTCTCGTTAGCAATTGTTCCTCCGCAGACGGTGTAGGTGTTGGTCTGGTGCGAGTCAGGCCGTGCGAGCAACAATAACACTAGGTACGGATAGTCTTGTATCGGCACCTCGCTGCCTCCGACTATCCTGTTGACTTTTGTCGTGTGACCCCTGCGGCTGTGCTTGCCGTACACATCTGACAAAAATGGGTCATTATAAAGTTTATTTCCAATTATATTTGAATCGAATACTAATTAATAAAGTTTAATGCAAGCACATCCTTATTTTATATTTTTTTATACTGGGTCCAATAACATCGAAATTTCTTTCACAATTATCAAGAGAGATTTGGAGGTTTGTCTCGGATAAACTCAAAAGTAATGTGTAAACTTACCTGACACGGCAAAAGCAAAAAGAACCGCGACCGCGAGTATGTACTTAAATTGATCCATTTCTACTCTCCTCAAAATATCTCTAAAACTGTCTCTTAAATACCTTGACTTTTGCAAAACATAATTGCCTAAGATATAACAACTAGATAACATACTTTAAGCGAAGTTAAATTGTTGACATTTCATGCATTTGTGATAAAAACTATATTAGAAGTAATTTCAAGTACTTTCCCTGTTTTTTCAAGTAAACAATACCCAGTACCTAAGCATTTAAGAATCGTAGGTTAATTCGTAGCTAATGAACAAAGTGTAAATATTTGTTATCTGGCAACCCTAAAAAGTTCATTGTTTTCTGGCAACCCTAAAAGTTCATACTAGTGACCGCACATTGGTCGAAATATGACCGTTAATCAATCATTTTTTTCTTTAGCTTCTTCTCCAAAACTTCAGTCGTTCCTTTCGTTAGTGCAATTTTCTTAAAAGGGTGTACAATCTTAAATTCTTGTATATTGATAGGTAAGTTTATTTCCCCTGCTTTTCATATTGATTGATATTTGAAAGACTGTTATAAAGTTACAATCGTAATCAGACATCAATTTGATTTGAAAGACTCAATGTCGAGTGATCGTTTTATTTAATAACGTTAGTATAAAAGAAAAAATGAAATGTTTGATCACCGTTGATTCAATCGACATTTTGTGTGGCGAATTATAACGATGTCCTTCCGCATTATTTCGATGTCGTGGTAGGTTAAGGCCAATCTTTAAAAGATTACAGATTGTAATAATTCAATTAGTTATGTCATAATTGTATGTGGGCGATTGTTATCGTAGGATTGACAAATACATGTTTAAAATATTATGCTGGTTTTTAAAGGATGAGAGAGATAATTATATCTATCTAATGTTAATAATTACGATGCGTGTGATATCATTATTGTAGGTAGTAACATAACAAAAATTCTTTGGCTAATACCTCTTAAATCCGACATAATTTAAGCCAGCTTCGTTCAGTTTTTAATTGACACGTAAAACTGAGGTATGCACGTCAATTTGAACTGCACAGTCGATCTATATAGTTCTCAGTTTTGCCTACACACGTCAGTTTTAACTGCGCAGTCAAAATGTACAGTTCAAATTGAGCGTCTGTAGCCGGCTTTAGGGACTTTATCATTAGGTTATAAAGTTGTATTAAAAGGAATAATGGATCGATTTTATAGTAATCAGGTATACCTCAGACCGCATACAAATAAGCATCTTATAAATATTATTAAATTATGAGTGCCTTTTAGTAAATTGTGTCTTGAATAACTTTAGCATAAATCATTTAAGGTCCCAAAATGTTGTCAAAGAAAGAGTTAAATTTGAATATTGTCGCAATAGCGATGCAAAACTTATGGTAATGTGTCTCAACGGTCCGGAGTTATTCGTGTGATCCCCTCACCTTGGTCTAACACAAAATAACCATGACTTAATTCGGGTAGCTTTTAGCTTGTTTATTCATATTTTGATAACATTTCTTTATAATCTTAGAGTTATCATGAAACAGTAATTTAGATATGAATAAAAGAATTTATAGGGTTTGGGTTTTAAATTGTATTTTTTTTACATTGTTTTGGTTCTTTGTACTTTATATCGATTGGTAAATTTCCATATAGCATGATATAAATATTACAACCGGAGTCACTTCTCAGAATAAAATATGGAAAATTAATATACTATTTATTTTTCATATAACTAAACAGACAGACAGAGTTTAGTTTAACTGTTTGCTTTCAATTACAAAGTCTCATTGTATTGAAATGTGGAAATTTTTCGTTTATAAAATGCATTTTTTTCCGGCAAAGAATAAAAATAAACATACCATAGGCGTCATAAAATTTTGATTAATCCAATCCACGTTTACAATGCTATTCTAAGTTGATTATTGAAGTCCTATCAATTAAATATTTAAGAATATAAACGAAATAACAGACCGTGAATAATCCAGCTTTATATTTTAGTCACGATAAGTTAATCATTTACTTGTTTATCTTTTAAAAAATTAAAACATTTCGACCATTTTAAAAGCTTTTAAAAGCTTATGATAACAGTCGATAAAACAAATGTTTTCTTCATTTCTAAACAAATAAGAGATAATGATATAAAGGGATTGTTAATGAATAAAAGAAATGTGTTTAAAGAAATGACAATTAGTAATTTTATTTAAAGCCGGCTACAAATGTTCCGGCTACAATTCGACTGTCAAGTTAAAAATTGACGTCACACATCAATTTGAACTGCACAGTCGAACTGTACAGTTCTTAGTTTTCCTTACACACGTCAGTTTCAACTGCGCAGTCGAACTGTAGTTAAAACTGCGCGTTTGTAGCCGGATTAAGTAAAACATTTCGTATCTCAAAATGTATTTTATTGCAATTAATTTAGTCAGATTTCTCAGTAGTTTAGTCGTAGGTTATAAATTTATTTTTTGATAAAACTATGTATAAATTAAAATTAACGAAATTAAATCTAAAAAAAGATATAAAATAACGTAGAAGATAAGAGAAACATATTTCAATTTTAAAGTTATTCACGACCAAATATAATATGTTTGTATAGTAAATATTTTTTCATTTTTTTTTTCAATTAAAAATATACTATTACAAACTAAAACCCTAAAAATAAATTGAAATGATTTATTAGAAGAGTGGGCGCAGGTAGTTAGATCCTATCAAATTTCCAATAACACGCTGTGATAAGCAAGCTTGTATCCAAAATAACTCTACGTAGACCCAAATAAAAGTTCCTCGAATTTTCAATACGTAACTATTTTATTTTTTCAAGCAAAATGGATTTATTATCGTATGGTTGTTACTGAAAAAAATATAAAAAAGTGGAACAAGTCTGAATATCCTTTTTTCTGTAAAAGCTATTTTTTTAAAGTTCTAATAGAAAATGAAATAAAATTAAATATTACTAAATTTTCTACACAAAATATGCTTGGATAAAATACTAACCCGAGTTAGGTGCATGTAAAACCTTCTATTTTAAATTAAATAACAAAATTAATCACCAAACTTAACTAATTTTCCTGACTACTAATCCATTTACAAATGTTACAAAATATTTCGGACGTGGGGATTACCCAAAGTACATTCGCAACGAAGCGATTCTATAGCGAACGTCAAAACTGTATGAAACTGACAATGACGTTCGATATTTCACACGTCACAATCACATAACTTATCAAAAGTTATTGACAGTTCCAAACATTTTTGTCGATTCCATCAGCGATATCGCCAATCGAAAATCACTTTGGGTAGGCTCCATGATGTATCCTAATTAAGATGCTAATGGTTCGTTGAAATTAAAACATATGTGTATCTATCCTTATATGCGAAAAGCTTGTCCGTTCCACTGAACCACAAATTAATGAAGATGAATAATGAATAAGCAAAACTTATTAATGCCCAACATATCGACACCATTTTCGGAAATAAGATTTTGCCACCAAAAATACATAAGTACTTTAAGATGCTTCTATACTAATACTATAAACAGAGAAACTTTGTATTTTTGTATATATTGAAATAACTCAATTACTACTGGGCCGATTTCAAAAATTCTTTTACTCATAGAAAGCAACTTTATCCCCGAGTAACATAGGCTATATTGTTTAATTTTAAGCACGAAGTCGCGAGTAACAGCCAGTAACTAAGTAAAAAGAAACATATTTCGATCACACTCATGTCGGTAATATCATCACCACTAGCTCACTATACGTCCCCACCGAGGGGCCCGGAGCCTTCCCCTAAATGGGTGACTAGGCCATAGTCAACCACGCTGGCCCAGTGCGGGTTGGTGTCGGTAATATAAGACTGAAAAATACTTTAATTATCACCAAACATGACAACTATAGTTGCATGTTTAGCTTTTTAAAAATAACATTAAGAATAACACCAAGTTTCGTCCATTGCAGAAAACCACATTCTTAACTCTTTATGACTTTAAAAACATAAAATATTATTCTATGAGTATAGGCCAGTTCATGTGAACAAGGTTACATTGTGAAAGATAATAAAATACGAGACAAGAGAAATCGTAACGCATTTTGCATAATTTCATACGTTAAGACACCTTTCATAAATTGATTACTCTACCGTAAGCCCGCATACACACGGGCGCTTTTCCAACGCGCGCTAAAAAGCGTTGAGATGAATGAATTTTCATACAATAGAACCGTTATAGCCATATAAATCAAACGAAAAAAGTGTTCCGCAACACACATATTTTTTTTATCTTACACTTCAATACATTGACAAGTTGTTGGTAAAAGACAGCATAATTAAAAGTTAAGTATATAAAGGAGACAGCTAATTTCTTCGAATTTGCCGGACTACACACGAACTATGACAGGACAAGACATTTAGCTTTATTTCGAGCAAGTAAAAAAGGCGACGTTGTACCGTAGCAATAGTTTTAATTTATCAATGGTTGATATAGAACAACTGTACTTCCTTATTCTCAAGGCGGCGCTTTTAAATCGCGTCTATCACAGCATTGGATTATAAGCGCTGGCTAAACAAAACAAGAGTCATTTTACCGAGTAAAATAATGAGCGAGTGCGTAAAAAAAGCGCTTACGCCGACGTTAGAAAAGCGTCCGTGTGAATGCAAGCTAATTGTAACATATTCATTTTTAAATTATAACAAGCGTATCGATTGCATAAAGTTTTTTTAGATTGAACTAACTTTTTTTTATTATAATCGATTGTGTATTTACTTTGCTTGCTGTGAACATAATAGAAAACATATTTGTGTACTCAATGAAAAAGTAAACGATTTCAAATTGTAACACTTCCATGTAATTATTTAACTATTTCTGCAACCCAATAGCATTGTTAGTAACCTTGTTTAAATATGTAACATTTCGTTTATTTACAATGTTACTTATTTAAATAGAAGGCAACATTACGGGTTACAAGTTACAACATTATTATTCCAATGCCTTAATAAATTAAAAAAAACAACATTATTATACTGGGTTACAAATGTGTCAATAATATATTTTAGTATTAATAAAAAAATATTTTGATATTATTGAGATAGAATATAAATAATATTAACGAAGATACGAAGAATCAATTAATTACTACACGTAGTGCCATATCGCGAAAGGAAGCGCGCTTATTGGAGCGAATTGTTTTAATTGGGAATAAACGGATAAAATGAATTCGTCTATTTCTAGAGAATTCGAATTAATCAATCACACGTTATTTAATTAACAAATCATACTTCATACATATAAATAGGAAAGTTGAAATTGCTAGATGAATGGAAGGATAAGGGTACATACTCGTAGTAGATAATTGAATATAACTTGGAAGATCGCATAGGCCAATCACAAGATTTTTTTTATTCAAGACAGACAGACGGAGTCACTAGCAAAAGCTAGTAATAATCAAATCATTATACATTCAACAGTGGTAGAGCCCGCTTTATGATCTTCGCACGAATTGTCCGGCTCGCCCAGTGAAATACCACGACCACGCAGAAACAGGCGTCAAATGGAAGCAATTCCGCGTTTCGTCTGAAGAGTGTGGTGCCGGAGGACTAATTTTTAATCCGCTTTCGCTTCCTATACTTTACTTATAAGGAATTGATGGGAAGAGGAAGTGGATTTTCCGGGTGAGGGCACGCATAGGGAGAGAAATTATCATCTTGCTGTGCGTCTCCTCCTCCGAAGATTAAGGGTAGGCAACGCATCAGCAAATGTACATGTCTATGGGCAGCGGTCGCTTCGCTATTTCAGCGAATTAAGGTGGCCGCTTGCTCGTTTGCAACTTTTTAATGTAAGAAAAAAAATACATAGGTAAAAAAATAGTGCAAATAGTTTTATAAAACCTAAACTTTAAAAATCAACATTACAGCCTAAGCCAAATAACTGAGCTATTTCCGATCACACAACGTAGCTAATGTAGATTTACAAACCGCAATGCAGTACAATCTACGTCCATAAAGGGCAAACATTAATCAAATATCGTACAAACAATAGGAACATCAGAAGTGCAGCTGTAAATTGGCAATGTTTTAGCTCGCAGTGACGAATGAGGGTGCTTTATGACCAAACAAGCATTTTGATAGCTTTGTAACTCTTTTTTAATTTGTTTATACTACAGTCGAGTTTATGGTGCAAATATTTTTTTGAAACAAAATTCAACAGTAATTTAATAGATGTAAATAAAATGTTTCTAAAATAAATGTATGTAGCAAGGCAGTTATTATGTATTTTGGTATCATCATTACCAACTAATTATATGTCACCACAGAGCGCGGAGCCTAGCCTTAGGTATGACTAGGCCATAGTCACGCTGGCCCAGTACGGGTTGGTCAACTTCACACATATCTTTCAATTTCTTCTCCGATATGTGCAAGTTACATCACGATGTTTTCCTTCACCGTTAGAGCGTATTTTAGTATGCATCTAGTTAACTTTCAATAATAGAGACAAAATATCTTTCTTCCTTTTTACTTAAGCAGTCGTACTCTTTCACACATCTATAAGTCGTGTACAGACTAAAAATTTTAAAACACTATTATTTGAAATGACGTTTACCAGTTTCCTTGAACTTACGTAACATTTAAACTTCTTTGTCAACTGTATATTTAAATGTATATCATGTACGTACGCGGATCTCATTATTAAACATATCACATACTATAATTGCGACATATACATACGACTTATTGACCCTCTGGCATCACTATGTGGATTCCTATAGGAAAATTCCCACTTTAACAAGAGAAAAGAACAGGTTATTCAAAGTAACCACTATAATGTCCTTTATCGGTGACGCGTATCCTTTATAACATTACTAGCTGTCGCCTGCGACTCCGTCTGCGTGGAACTAATGTATACTTCCAGACTGTGTTCTACATCTTTGCAAAATTACACCAAGATCCGTTGAGCTGTTTCTAAGATGCGTTCAAACAAACATCCATCGTAACTTTCACTTATAAAATACATTAAAAATTGCGTATAAATCGGTTAGAAACTAAAATCACGGATTAAAGTCTTCTGTACGAAAGGCCTAAGGTTACAAGCAGCCTGAGGTTATTCAATATCATTATGACATAAGGATTAATAGAGGTCAGGTGACTATAATTTCAATTTTCCTTGATGGATCATTAAATTCTATTAAACTCAGTCAATGTCTGTCAGTTTATTCTATACAAATAAAACGCTAAAAATATTTTAAATCGCATAAAAGTATCGAAATATGTGCCCAATTCTATTGGAAGTACTTAGAAATTAAGTAGTCACTAAATGTAGGTTTCTGATACGAAATCTGCAAAGGAATACCACTTAACAAATCTGAGTAAGAAAGTAAGACGCACTAATTAGAGATTTAATGACTTGACATTAGTAAGCCTGATTTTTTATTCTTCCACAAGTCTACTGGTTTATCCTTATCCTTATCCTTACATAGTATAAAACAATAACGCTTTTTTATGTATGTCCCTATATATGCTTGAATCTTTAAAACTACGCAACGGTTTTTGATGCGGTTTTTTTAATAGATAGAGTGATTCATAAGGAAGGTTTCATGTATAATACACTAGTGATCCGCCCCGGCTTCGCACGGATGCAAAACTGATACCAAATACACTACAGAAAAACTGTGAACGTTGTAATATAACATAATAATAATAATTGCACCCGTGCGAAGCTGGGGCGGGTCGCCAGTTATGCATATAAACCTTCTTTATGATTCACTCTATCTATTAAAAAAACCGCATCAAAATCCGTTGCGTAGTTTTAAAGCTTCAAGCATATATAGGGACAAACATAAAAAGCGTTATTGTTTTATACTATGTAACGATAAATTCTTATTATTAAATCAAGCAAAGGAAGTTGAAGGTAAAGGCTTATATAAGGTTGAACCATAAGAACCTGATTACCATGACCGCATCATCTGTACAAGAATAGATCGCCATGTTTTAATAAATGAGCTCAATATTGCACGCTTATTCATATGCCTAACCACATTTCTTACGGCCGAATATTCAAGCGGCACTCAAATTTAAGCGTCGCTGTAAATATAAGTGGTGTTAAAATTAAACGAGATCGCTATAGAATTTGGAGTTTAAACGTGGACTTAACAAGTAAGGCGCTCTTAAATATTTGAGCTGTGTTTGAAAATCCGGCCGTTAGTTACCTAAATACATCTCTTTATATTACTAGTAAAGATATTCTTTTGTAAATTGCATAAACTGTGGGAACTCCATTAAGAGACCAATAAGGTATTAAAAATACTTAAGTTTTACATTTCTATGTTTTTTAGTTAAAATAAAACCGTTAAAAAACCTTTTAAGATGCTTTTTACTAACTAACGATGTGTTTTTTTTATTTTCAATCTGTCAAGAGGATATTATATATCTATACTAGCGACCCGCCCCGGCTTCGTACGGGTTCAATTATTGTTAGTATGGCTGTTATATACAATGTTCACAGTTTTTCTGTAGTGTATTTAGTATCAATTTTGCACCCGTGCGAAGCCGGGGGGGGTCGCTAATATTAAGTGGAATAGAACCAGGGTTTTTGATGAATAACTCAATTTAATTTATTGACAAAATAGCAAGAGCAACATTTCAATGTCCCGACTCTAGATTCCAGCTACTATTTGGAGTTAATGCAAAATCCATTATTTAAGTCAATGTGAACGTTTGAGACAATAAATCGTTTTCGAAGTAACTCAGGTCAGTCGTTTTGCGTGATAGAGAGTTATGTCGGTCACTACTGGATCGTGAACTTTACTACTATATTTTACTTAGATTGCTTCGATCAACATCAAAGGACTTTCTGAGAATACATTTATTACTTTGAAAGTCACGGACTTACGACTTGCCTTCAATTTATTTATAGACTCCTATTAATATATCTGATTTAAAGTAATCCTAAGAAGTTTATTTTTATTTGTTTTACAATTAGATTATTTTTGTCTGAAAGAAGAATAAATAATCTTTAAACAAAATAATAAATAACATTTACTAAAATTATAGAGAGGAAAAATTTTTAGTTCACATTAAATAGGCATCGAAACTACACAACCGATTAGCACAATTCTTTCACTCTTGGAAAGCTACATCCCTGGGTGACGTAGAAAATATTTATTGTTTATTCTGCGCTGACGAAGACGCTTTCGAAAATTACTTCCTGACTCTTTAGTAGTTATCTACATAATTATTCAAAAGGCTTTGTTCTAGGATTAAATTTATCTGAATGTCGCATAATACGACTTAGGGGCTTTCAAGAAAAGAGCGTACTCCTCCCTCAAAGGCCGGCAACATATCTGTGGTTCCTCTGGCATTGCAGATGTCTATGGACGTCGGATCAATTAGTTAAGTTGATCCGCTGCTCGTTTGCCCCTTCTCCTATAAAATAATATGTTCTTGTTTAAGCAGAGTTCCCATAAAAATCTACACTAAGTGATTTGCTTGGTAACCATTAAATTATCCGAGTATAGTAGGACTACAATTTAAGTGTTAGTCATCTGCTAGGTATGTGGACCCAAGCTTGTCTTATATTAGGGTCGGGCGCAATCATGCGGTATGTTAGTATAACTAGACCCGAGCACAACGTCGCTTCAATGCCTCACGAATGCATAAAATATGACAACCATCTTGTAACATCTCGTAAACATAGTCACAAGTTAACGACACATGAACAATGGTCCAAACTTAACATGTAACTTGAAAGTGACAAAGTTGGTAGTCTGATAGTCATGTAGTACTTGAAGTACGTATAAGTGATTTGAAGGGTAAGTACTCGTATATGATAGCGATATCTATATGAGCGTCGGATGCTTAGGCGTTTAGCTTTTGACTTGTAATCTGCGATCATGAGTTCGAATCCCGATATGTTCGATTTTTATATGTACATATTTACCCGACGCTCTTAGGTAAAGGAAAACATCGTGATGCAACCTGCACATATCAGCGAATAAATTCAAAGATATGTGTGTTCACGTCAAATACGCGCTAGTCGTGGAGTTGCGGAAAATGGAGCCCATCATTGGTCGAACCTTTAACCTTTTGAAGTATAAGATAAGTTAACTAAGTTTGCGGTATATATTTTAAACTGTACTAAGTTAAACCACAAATTATCGTATCAAAACGTCTATTCAATTGTCAATACTTATTACCATATTACAAAGCCAAGTCTAAAGTAGGTCACTTACGATAAAGGCTCTCAATCTGTTTGATCCAATAAGATAAATAGTGATTCCATTAACTATTCGCTTTTCTATATAATTATAAGCTTGCACAAGAGACTTCGTGCATGCGAAATAAAAGAAAAATCTTTTTTTCCATGATATTTTACAATTATTACATTAAATAACTGTTTTTACTTACGACTAATTTTAAATACAATGAGCAAGACTGCGCTACGTCTAAAGTGCGTCTCATAATCTAGAATATTCTAACTTGTCTCCCCTATACAACAAATGTGCCTCATTTTGTTGCGAAAAGTAGAACTCCGAAGTGAAGGGCGTATCAGTTAAAGTTCATTTGCGTGAACAAAGTTCTCTACAAGCTTAAATTTTATTCCACTTGGCATTAACGATTCGGTGACAACGTTGACGCCAAACAGTTTGATGACACGCGAAATGATCACGACACTCTAACTGTCAAACTTTCTTCATTTGACAACTAAATAATAAATTAGTAAAAAAAAGTTATTTTATGATCATATTTCATTAAAATAAAAATGTAAGGGCATTTTAAATCGTATCTTTGGTCAGATTTCCGATGAAAATGAAATGTT